>VZTE01006560.1:528258-592866 GCA_013397775.1 Eulacestoma nigropectus
CTGGAGTCCCGCCCGCCCCGGAGCGGCAGCAGAGCGCCTCCCGGATTTCCCTCTGCCACCTCCGCCCGGGAAAGGGATACGCCTCACGCTTCCCTGCCAGCAGCATCAGCGGTCCAGAAGCACGGGATTGTCCTCTGGAGATCATCCAGTCCAAGCCCATGCCCAGGCAGGGTTACCTGGAGCAGGTGACATGGGAACACACCCAGGTGAGGTTGGAACATCCACAGAGAGGGAGACTCCACAGCCTCCCTGAGCAGCCTGTTCCCATCCTCAAAGTATAGAAGTTCTTTCTCGTGTTGAAGTGAAATTTCTTGTGGTTTAGGTTATGGCCATTGCTCCTTATCCTGGCACTGGACACCGCTGCAAAGTCTGGCACCACCCTCTTGGCACCTGCCTTTGAGATAATTATCTGTATTAATGGGATCCAGGATTGATCCAGGCCCACAGAAGGGCAAGGCATGAGGTGCCCATCAGCTTGGACCACGACCTGGGCTCAGATCCTGGATGCAGAATGAACTGAAGCAACACTTCCTCCTTAAAAACAGTCAAAATTACCCAGAACCGATTTATTTTTTCATCTGTGACCCTCCTTAATAAATGTTTGTTCACCACAACACTGTGCACAATTAACAGGCCCCATTACTAGATTGGTTAGTCATGCAAAAACCCTTCCCAAGCAGCGGCTTCATCAGAACCTGGCTCTTGTACACAGCTGGTAGAGGGCGTGACACACACCCCCTTTCACACCCAGCTTGCCAATGCCTTTGCAGGGATGCTGAGGTAATTAATCACCCATAAATGCCCGCTCTTAGTCACTCACAAACCAGGATGGCAGAAAAAAGAAGTTAAGCAACATTAGGAATAAGGTTTCTAGGTTCCATGCCTAACATCCCATAAAAAGTCAAGCTTGCAAAACCACCTTCAGCTGCCTTGCACCTCCCTCCCACGTCTGCAATTAAAACATCCTTTACCAATGCCAGTGAGGGACAAAAGCAATAAAAAAGCAGATGTAAAAAGGAAGGAAAGCACTGCCACTTCCACCACTAAACCACGTCCCCAAGTGCCACATCTAGAGGTCTTTTAAGTCCCTCCAGGGATGGGGACTCCACCACTGCCCTGGGCAGTTGTGCCAGGGCCTGACCTCACTTTCAGTGAGGAACAGCTCCCGGCATGAGCTGGTAGGGCACACCCCCAGGAGCAGTTCCAGGTGGGAGGCTGGGCTCTCAAGCCAGGAATAAGGGATGCTCTGGGTCCCAGCCTCTGCACAGATCAGTTTATTGATGACACTGCAATCCTACACCACACACTGCTGTTCCATCAACACAGAGAATTCCTGATTTAACTCACTTCTCCAGATATGACAGACTACATTGTCCTTAACACTAATTAGCATTGATTATTCTTCTTGGCTTTATTCACCATGGAATAGATCTGCATGTCTATCTTCAGCAGATACCTGGTCCAGACCAGGGGCTTGGAGCAACCTGGTCTAGTGGAAGGCGTCCCTGCCCATGGCAGAGAGCTGGAACAAGACGATATTTAATGTCCCTGGGATTCTAAGGGGTCTCCCTTGACCAGCCTGAAAACAATTTCCAGTTCCTTCTAAGTGCTCGTTCACTGCCATAGAACGATGGCACGTTTTTCCATTTCTCTGACACCCCAAAGGCCATTTCCAATAGGTATTTCCAAAGAAAAAAAAACTAAGGTGGAAAAGGGGGCAGAAAAGACCTGTTATGAAATATGAGTCTAAGAGTAAAACATCGTTGTTTATGTTTTTCTCAAGGTCCAAATCTGTAAATCCAGACTCCGAGTGCGCGGGGCTGCCAGGACTCGTCCCGCCTCCCGATCCAGGCCGCGCTTTCCAGCGCGCCGCGCGGGGAGCGCAGCCTCCTCACCCGGAGCGGGATCAACCATTTTTCATCCTCCCGGGATGACAGACCCCTCCAGAGGAACCACTTTTAAGCGCAAAGAGCCGGCACATTCCTGCAGCCCTCTCCGGAGCATCCCACACGCCCCTCTCCCCGCATCCCGCCCCGCTCGGGGCTGTGCTCCGCTCGCACCGGGGTGGAAACGCGGACATCCATCATCGGTTCGGGATGCTGCAGCAGCTCTTCGGCGGGGAGTAAGTGGTACTCGGAGGTTGCTCTGCTGCTACTCATCACAACTTACCACCCTGCAACTTCTTGTAAGGCTTCCTGTAAATAGGACAAGTTGTTCTGCAGCCGCCAGTGCTGGTGGTGCAAAGCCCATCACCCGGTGGTCCTGCCATCCCCCTTCACCCCCGGCCAGAGGAACTACAGAAATCTGCCTTAATCGCTCATCTAACACCGGGTTATCTCAGAGCAGGGACCTAATTCACAGCGCAAAGGATGTCATGTTTAATATTCCGGAAGAGCTCCAAAATGCCCGCGGAGGCAATACCTGAACCGCGGGGATGCTGCCCGGAGCCCAGGGCAGCATCGCTCGGCTGCCTGTGCCCAGCCCGGCCGGGCTGCGAGCCAAGCAGCGAGCGCAGCCCAGCTCCTGCCGCTCCTCCCGGCCCGCAATTAGCACAGATCCGCTCCCAGAACAGGAGAAGTCCCTCAGGCCCTGGGACGAGAGCAGCCAGAAGCCACGGCAGCCAACCCAAACAAGTCATTTGGCTCCCAGCCCACGCCGTGTGTCCTGAAGGGCCCTCGGCAGCGGCTCCCGCTCACCTTTCATTCCACAGGCACTTGGAAGCAGAGCAGGACGCACAGGCACCATAAATACCGGGCTCTGAAAGGTGTCGGGCACGCTCCGGGGGCTGGTGACACCCTCTGTTCATCCCACCTCATTCCAACACTGCAAACTGCTCTGTGACCTCCTGCCAACCGCACGAAACACCCCCAAAGGACTTTGCCTGACCAAGTCTTGCTGTCCCTCCAATGCTGTCACACTGGAAAGTGGAACCATGGAAATCCTCCATCCCATGTAGCGAGTAAAAGGTCACATTTCCCATTTCCCTCGTAGGAGAAGCTCTCTACCTAAAATCTAGAGATTCACAATTCTCAGCAATGAACTCCGTACTTTATTTTAATCAGTGAAACACACGTGTCTCAAATACATCTTTAAAAAGCTGCAAGCAAAATTCGAGTGATCAGAATAAGTGCAGAGGGAGCTCTCTGAACTCAACATTCATTGATGCCCACCCTGGAAGATGTTCTGGAGCCGAGTTTCACATGGCTGCTGACACATCCCCAGCACACAGCACTCACTCCTCACCATCAACAACTGCAGATGACCCTGCTGGCAGGAGAAGCATTCCTGCTCTCCAACAGCTGCAAAGCAAGGTCACTGTGAGCAGCAAATACTACTGGTACTGACTTTATAAAGCAAACACTTCTTATGTCATTCCAAGAGATGTAAAATAGGCGTTGCATTTTCTCTTTTCCCAAGAACTCTCCGGAAAAAGACTCTTGAATAATTCTTAAATTCCTTTATTCTTAATTCCTTACAATGTTTCACATTCTGCCAGCAGATCCAACCACCACTCAAATGCAAAAGCCCAGACACAGAGAAAGAACAGTTGGACTTGACAATCTCATAGCTATTTCCCAACCTTAACAATTCCAGGATTCTATGAAATGCCTCCTATACATCAGCAGCATCTCAGAATTAACATTTCCATGCTGAGACAGACTGGACAGGTTTGCCAAAACCTTTCAGGTACACAGTTCCTGTGATGCTGCTTGTTTACATGCCCATGTTTTGGATTTTACTGGACACTTCGCTGCCTCCTTTTTTATTTTTTTGTGAGAAAAGCAGACCTAAATGTTACCATTTTTGCAGACTGCAGGTTAAACTCTAAGCACACAGTATCACTCCAAGTAGTGGTTCCTTTGACAAATTGATTGTGGAAGGCAAAATTAGGTCACCTGAGCAACTCTTGGAGTAATTCGGACGTGATTTCACTTCTGTCTCCTGGAGAGGCCGCGCTCCATCCGCTGTTTGTCATCACAGATCAGTGTTCAACCAGCAAACAAGAGAAGGCATCTGGACCAGAACAACATTGTGCTGCAGGGGACCAGCAACACAGAGCCCAAACTCAAGGGCTCTCTCGAGCCACGGGGTTTGCATTAAGGCACTGATCTGTGCACTCCTGTCACTCTGCACTTGTCCATTAAACAGGCCTGAATTCACTGTAGGCAATTCTTTACTCAGATGACAAACAGAGACATCTCACAACGAAGCAGAGAACAGGGGCTACCAGCAAGAAGTCAGCGTTTGGCATCAATAATGATCTTACTGTCAGCACAAGGAAACCACATTCCTGTCCTAAAAACACTGGATGCTGAGCAGGAAAGGGAGTGAGGGAGATGGGATGTGCAGTAAAAATGCAACTCAATCATTTGTCTTTCTCTCACCAGGAGAGAGGCAAAACGTTTGCATGTCTGTATTCAAGGGAAAATGAGGCTGCAGCAAAGCCATTTAAGGCCCCCAACACTGAAATATCATCACAGAACCACAAAATGGTTTGGGTTGGGAGCGACCTTAAAGCTCATCCAGTACCATCCCCTGCCATGAGCAGGGACACCTCCCATTATCTCAAGTTGCTCCAAGCCCTGTCCAACCTGGCCTTGGACACTTCCAGGGATCCAGGGGCAGCCACAGCTTCTCTGTGCCTCCCATCCATTTGGGATACCTCCAATGCA
Source organism: Eulacestoma nigropectus (assembly GCA_013397775.1). NCBI lineage: Eukaryota > Metazoa > Chordata > Aves > Passeriformes > Eulacestoma > Eulacestoma nigropectus. The sequence goes on from VZTE01006560.1 coordinate 532,932, forward strand.
GCTCACAGGATACCAGGAAGCTGCTTCACCTGCTAATCCACTTCAAGAAGTGGCAATACAGAGGCAAGGGTGTTCCAGCAGCACATCCGGGGAAGCCCCAGCTGTCCTTAGGCAAAGGGCTCAGCACCTGAACACAAATCCTACCAACCAACAGCGCAGCCTCACAAACACTCCAGGTGCTTTCAAGCTCCCAAAGGCTGGCATTGCTTCTCCAGGAAGGCCATGACTTATTACCAGGGATATTCTACCATATGGGATAATAAAAGTCACAATACTTTTCATTTTCATTTCTAAGCATGGGTTATGGTACTTCCTTTCACATCAGTTATGCCCGTTATGTATTTCATAGCTTAAAAGGCTCTTGCTTCATAAGACTACATTATTTTATAAATAGAATAATGAAATACCTTTGACTCATATCCATTCATTAAAGATAAGGGAAGAGATCACTCATCTTCATATGAAATGGAAAAAATTAAGTTTGATCAGTTATGAGGTTTTTTAAACCATGACACATGCTAGCGGTATTATTTCAAAAAAAACTATCTTCAAGCAAATTCCAAATTCCATAAAATTTCTGACGTCCAGGCATAGCAGGTTTGATCCCTGCAATTTACTTAAAAGAACAGAACAAAACCCCTTTTTAAAGGGAAAGAGCAAAAACCCTCTTGAATTCTTCTGCATGACTAAGACCATCCTTTTGATTTATGCCCCCAAGCTGATGGAGCTGTTACAATTAATATATTGTGCCCATCCATCAGCTTCTCCTCAGCTTAAAAGCAAAACAATACACCTGACTGCAGCTGGATTTCTACTGAATAAACCACGGTGGTCCTCAGTTATCTTCTCACTAAACAAAGAGGCATCCATCCAGAGAATTAAGTGTGAGATTCATCTTCCCATTTTAGGTAGAAGTTTTTTTACATCACATCATCAGAGGAGTTGTATCCTGCTGCTGCTATAGAAATTAGCTGAAGCAGCAGAACAGGCAAAATAAAATAAAACCTAGGAAAAATAAAATATATTATAGAAACTCCATATTAATACTTCAAGCTAAGACACTAAAGCTTGTTGTCCTGAGAGCTACACTGTTGAATTATAGATATAAAACTTGGTTTGTACTTCCATAAACTTGGTTTATCATTCTGCCATTCCCCCAAGGTCCTGGGGATGGAACAGCCAATGCTAAAGCCATTCCCACAGACAACTCTCCAGGTGATCCCAAGACTCTGCTTCCACTTCAATCCTAGCTGCCAGCATAGATCTGTTCACATATTGCATTTATTCACCAGGATCACTGTAGAAATGTGAATTCTGTGACTTTAATTTGCTTCTAAGCAGGCTGCCAGTGTAACCTAGGAGCCCTGCTTGCTGCTCTTTTCATCTCCTGAGACAGAACACCCCAGACACCGACAAACAGCAGCAGGGCACCTCGGCCATCTGAGGGACGCTCAGAAAAGCATCAACTCCAAAAGGCTGCTCCTGTCACCTGCCTGTCCTCTCAGCTGCTGGCAGGCAAAGCTTCCAAGAATAAACTACAAGAAAACTCATCTTCCCACACACCCAGCGTTCCCTGAGGGGGCTGTTAACCATCTGAGTTTGTACACGCTGCCGCATCGGAATCTCATTTTAAATACAGGTATTTATTAATAGATAATACATTAATATAAAGCCATGTTTGTCTCAATAAGAAACAGTGCAAATTTCAAGAAATCCTTACCTCATTTTGGATATTATGTCTTTTTTTTTTTTAGAAGGTAAATGCTTTTTAACTCAGGCTATCAAACATTTCCTTTAATCCCCTCCTCTGGCACAGTAAAATATTCTGACAGGCTGCATCAATTCTAACTCAGGACTGCACCTTTTGCTTATTACTTGTGGTGTTTCAGTACCTCACCAGCAAGAAGATTTCCAGATGCCTGCCAGCTATCCAGTGTTCCTCATTTTTAGGCAGGTTGTTTTTCACCTCAAATCACCTAAACACTCAAAGAGACTGCACTGCAGCGAGGCAAACAGAACTCAAGAAAGCACTTTTTGGCTAAACTTTCAGCTCCCAAATAATGGAAGCATGTGAATTTGTCATTAACAAGGATCTAGGTGAGCACTCACAGTCACAGTGTGATCTGCACGAAGCCTGGGCAGGCTCTGAAGGGCCATGAATCCAGAGGGTTGTGTGTTGATGGAAAAGAACTATTCTAAAAGCATGGCCTTGAGCCCATCAGTGTAAGAAAGAGGGAGGATGTGCCATGACACCTGTTCCTGCCACAGCCACCTATTAACTGAGCAGCGTTACTCCTCTGGGAACCTGATTAAATTGCTGCCACTATTCTGCATTTCTCTGCAAAGTCAAGTGTCACAACATGTATCACAGATTTGACTCTGGATTTTTTTGACTGTAGGCAAGAAAATGAAGCAAGGAACAGGAATGGAATGGGAAGGACAGCCTGGTCTCATCTACACGTAGATGACAGAAGGACTCTCAGCTCTGGTGTTCCATTCTGGACCCAGCCATTCCACAGGCTCAAACTGGACCCACCTCAGGGAACACAGGCTTGGGGTGCAGTTACAACTTTACACTTCAACTCCTACAACTTCAGAAACTTCCAAGTGTTGCTTTTCCCACAGGCTTAAGGGAGACCTTATGAAAGCCTTCCAGCACCTAAAAGGGGCTTACAAGAAGGCTGGAGAGGGACATTTCACAAGGGCTTGTAGTGGACATGACAAGGGGGAATGGCTTTAAACAAAAGGAGGGCAGGGATAGATGGGATATTGGGAAGGAATTGTTCCCTGTGAGGGTGGGGAGACCCTGGCACAGGGTGCCCAGAGAAGCTGTGGCTGTCCCTGGATCTCTGGAAGTGTCCAAGGCCAGGTTGGACGGGGCTTGGAGCACCCTGGGACAGTGGAAGGTGTCCCTGCCCATGGCCTTTAAGGTCCCTTCCAACCCAAACCCCTCTGTGGTTCTACAGCAGTACTTCTCTCTCTCTCCAGCTGCATATACCATCTCTATAGGGTATTTCGTGGGTATGCATCAAGGTCATCTGCATGCCAGGCTTTGTATGGGATTACACAAGTGTGCCTTCTGACTGAGGACAAGGCAGATGGAAACTGCTCCCAGCTCTGACCCTCCAGGTGCTGCACTCAATAAGCCACCCTGCATTATGCAAGCCTTGCATTAAAAGTCTGCTCAATGCCTTTCTGTGACTGAACAAACCATGACGTCTGTAAAGCCTTTTAACGAGCTCCCAAACTTTCTAAAAAGCTTCTGTCTTTAAAAACGGAGGACAGTAGTAAAGAAAATGTGATGTGAAATCAACTTGAGTAGCAGAGTTTTCAAGCCATCCTTGAGCTAAGAAGCCAAAAGGGTTTTAACAAACACAAAGAGAATGGGTTTGGCTAGGCACTGTTCTGCAAACCATGTACCAACCCAAGGGGCACTGAAGGACATAAACAGGGTGGTAAAACAAACCACGCAAAGCAGCAAACACAAACAGGTTCAGTTCCTACACAGCCTGCTCAAGTCTGTCCTAACCCAGCAGCTACACCTGCACACCCACCTTGGGAATGGAAGCACCACCATGCATGTGGAAGAAGGGAAGAGAAGGGGAGTCTCCATTTAGACCAGGGTTTATCCTTGAGAAATCCGCCCAGTGAAGGATTACAGTTGCTGGGATGTACAAGCAAACTAACAAGGTGCAGCATGAGAGAACAGTCAGGGAAGCTGAAGGGGCTTGGCTGTTTCCCTCCAGATTTGCAGGAATGTTGAACAGTGGCAGGAGGCAGAGATCCAAAACACAGGTTTGGATCAGCTGGGAAATGCTGTTAAACACCAGCACTGCAGTGCTTTCAACAGATTTAGAATCATAAAATCACAGAGTGGTTTGGGTTGGAAGGGACTCAAAGCTCATCCCATTCCAGCCCCTGCCATGGGCAGAGACACCTTCCACTATCCCAGGTTGCTCCAAGCCCTGTCCAGCCTGGCCTTGGACACTTCCAGGGATGGGGAATCCACAGCTTCTCTGGGCACCCTGTGCCAGGGCCTCTCCACCCTCACAGGGAACAATTCCTTCTGTATTCCAAATTTCTGTATGTTCAGCCTGTCTCTAATCAATAGACAAGGATAGTGCTTGAACAAAAGATTAAAATCTGAAGAACAGCATTTTCCGTTGATGAAAGACATTTCTTAACAGTAACTTTTACAATATACAGATTTGTCTCAATGCACTAAGACAGCACAACAATTCTCCCTTCGCCATCTCCCATCCCACTTTTTACATCCTATTCCTGTTAAGCAGCACTTCAATGGACAATCTGTCTGTTATCTGAAGACCTACCATCAGTTTTAATGCAGAAAGCTCATCCTTTACCACTTCAGAAGATGTGCCTGAAACGGAAGCACTCATTAACTCAGAGACCAGCAGGAAACACAGCTCTATATGAATTTTGATTAGACTGGCTCTGAAAGGAGAAGCTAATTCCTGAAGCCAGCCCTTTCACCATGCACAGGACTATAAAATGTGCCATTTCCTCCCAGTCCTCCACTTCTGCTCCTGCTCTCCCCTCGTTATTCCAATGGTTTCCATGCCATTTCATTAACAGGAGAAAAAAAATTAACATAATTTTCTAACATGCCAAAAAAAAGGGGGGGGAGGGGTGGAGGGGGCTGGAAAATTCACTTCCTTGCTTTTGCTGTTTTAGCTCCAAAGCTAAGCAAGCCCAGCTGCTCAGGAAATACCATTGGAATGAACACATTATTGAACATGGAAGAATCAATCGAGATTGCTGTCAAAAATTTCACATGCTGCAAGCAGGCCAGCAATCAAAGGGCTCTTACGAAATACTTCTCAGTCATGTTGAACAACTTCATCTTTCAAAATTCGGGCACATGATCAGAATTACTTAAAAGAAAAGAAAAGAAAAGAAAAGAAAAGAAAAGAGAAATCACAGAGAAAAGAACTGAATTAGAGTAACTTCACCAGGAAGCCAGGAGCTATTTTTTGTTATTAACACCTGACATAACATGACTGTTCTCTAGGCACTGCATTTATTCCAGACCAAATGAAGATGGGGAAAAAAAAAAGTTGTAGCTAAAGATCACTTCTTTCCAAATAGCAAAGCCTACTCATTTTGTGACTGATTTCATCCTGGATTCTTTGTGCTGACACATTTGCTGACAACACACAAAGGACATTGGCTGTTTTAAAGGGCAACTTCGGCCTATTTTGCTGTAAATACTTGAACACCACAGAGGTTTCTCTTAGCCAGCTGACAGTGATGAACAGTGTGACCATTCCAGAGTTGCTCAGGGCTCTCCTACAGCCATGATAAAGAAATTTCAGGGCTTGGAGCAACCTGGGATAGTGGAAGGTGTCCCTGCCCATGGCGGGAGGTGGAACGGGATGGGCTTTAAGGTCCCTTTCAACCCAAACCATTCTGGGATTTTATACCAGGTTTCACATGTCCTGGTGCAACAGATTGGTTTGTTTATGGTTTTCCTGTATTTTCATAATGCTGTACCACTCTGAAGTAAATATCTTTAGCAAGTCTGTTCCTCCTTGCATCAACAGATGGAATGTAACTGCCTGTTCAGCTCCTTTTCCAAGCAAATCACTTGGATTCTTACTTATTTCCCCTAAAGAACCTTTTGGTGGCCTTCACAATCTGACAGTTCAGATGTTGCAGCACAGAGGAGGATGCTGTGAACTGAGGTCGTTCTTGCAAATTCTACACTCCTCCATTACTAAGCTGAAATAACCAATTTTTGCTGGTTTTCTCTATTTTTCTCTCATTTATGTTGACCATAATGCATTATCACCTCATGGAATTTAGCTCTGGGATATTCCATTTGACAGTATCTGAAGTTTTTAGTTTCTTTAATATCTGCTATCATATGCCTTTAGTTACTGAAGTGTTCCCAGAAAAGGGGCCACTTCATTCAAAAACTCCGTACCTCCACAGGAAATAGAAAATGAAAAATCATGGAAAAAAAAATAATGAAAAATGAACAACTAACCTTAGGGTACAGTGTACTGAACAGAAAAATACCCTCAAGCACCTCCTCTTTTCCCTCTTCAACCCAACATCCAGAAGATACAAAGAAGATACAACTTTCGTAATGCAACCATTAATAGAAAAACATATTAATGACCACTATTATCCATTTCTGGCACCCCAAAAGGTTGCCCCCAATGCATATTTGAAGCCTGGCTCACATAAATTGTTGCACAAGGATGATGCTGTGCATCCTTCCGTTTATAGGCCAGACAGGGGGGTTGAGTGAATTCTTATAAAAGCAAATAATTACAGAAAATTTAAGCCCTCTGCTGCTCCTAATTTGAACTGTTCTTTCAGCTTGAAGCCACAGCATTTGCTAATGGCCTGGATTACTTAGCAGAAATTAAGTTTTGTCTTAGAGTCTCTCGAATTAATGACCCCAGCGTGGAATAAGCTTTGTGAACAAGAGTCCTGAGGATTTCTCCTTTGTGAAGGAGAGTCCTGGCAAACACAAGAAAATAAAGAGAATACAGGTTTTGAAGCTGAAGATTAAAAGGCTGCTTTAAAATGAAGATTAGTTACAACAGATGAAAGCTGAGCAGATAATGTATTTGCCTTCCTGAGCAGAGAGAATGCGTTATGTCAAAAATTCATTCAAAAATTCAAGTCTTGTCCACCTTGAAAGACAATGAATGGCTTTATTTTCCCTTCCCTTCTTATCAGGAAAAGATTTTCAAGTATGCTCCTTCAACTTTTATTATGGCTTTTATGTCCAAGTCAAATAGTTTGCTCTTGGCATATGTGAAACTAAATACTGACAGCTATTGACTGTAAAAGGAAATTCTTAATTGGATGATTTACACCCTCTTGATTCTAACAACAATTTTGTAGAAATGTTAAATCACACACAATTGCTTGCGCAATGATCCCCATTTTTTATTATACAGCTGAAGTTCCCAGAATCATACCTTACTTCATTGAAAAAAAAAATAGATTAATTGAGTAAATTCATTTGAAGATTTATCAGTTTCTTACAGTTGGGCACTTTTAAAGTGTTTGGTATTTCAATTAACTTGTGAAGTTACAAATTGTACAATCAGAACACTCTTGAATAATGTTTAATTAAGACCCAACTGTCATAACAAAGGCTATCAGAATTTAAAACCATGCTTTACCTGGGAAAAACTCATCTTGATTCAAGCTGTGAAGTGATTTGAAATTCAGTGAACTAGGGAAATTATTATTAAAGTAGAAGGCACAGACCTTCTGCAAAAATACTGAATTCCAGAACATACAGCTTGCTGAACAATTAGCATAAATAATTCTGACCTGTCCCTTTCCTTGCTCACTGAAATTGGGAAGCTCATAGCATAAGGAATATTCTCAGGAGAGAAAGACTGCGACTGTTGTCCCACCAAACAAGCACCTCAAGGAGAAAACTGCCAGGTGAAGAGTTCCAACTGTAGCTGGGATTTTTTACAAGTTAAAACAAATCAGGTTTTGTGCAGTAATAAGAAACCTAACTGAATGATGTGCTTCTGTCCAAAAGGAAGGAGTGAGGATACAGATGGCTGCCAATTCCACCTTAGTAAAAAACACTTCAGTGCAAAAATCTTTACCCACCTTATACTTTCTCTGGTCTTTCTTCACCAGGCACAATGTGCTTAATGTCAAGAAAGTGAAGTAAACCTGTCTTTGCAATTAATATAAAAAAAAAAATCATTATGTGATCACAAGAGGTTGAGAACACCAAGAGGAACTGGCTTATCTAAAATTTGGATTTTATCCCCAGTTCCTCTGACTGGAGACCACCTAAACCTCTAAAGGGCCTCAAAGGACACAAAACTTGCAACTGATTAATCAGGATTCAATAAACTACTGCTGAGATTAGCCAAAGCACACAGTGCCTCTGCCACCTTCACCACAGATTTGGTTGAAAGCAGAAGGTGGAGATGATGCTAAAAGCACACAGTCACCTGGAACAGGTGAGGTGGCAGGGATGTGGAGTGCAGGGTCTACAGTAGTTAGGGCCAGTCAGATAATTTCACTGCCAGAAGACCAGCAGAACAAAAGCAACTCTGTGCTGCAAGGCAGATTTTCTGCTCAGCAACAGATGCGGGGACTAATCCGTCAGGCAGAGGCCAAAATATCAGGTGGGCAAAGACTGGCCCTCAGAAATCAGACAGTAACAAATCTCTGGCCCTTCAGCCAGCCAGTATTAGGGAATATTGGGAAATCAGGCTGCAGCTTCTGCACAGTATTTTACTGAATTTGGCAGGTTTCAGTTGCAAACAACCTCAACAGATTTTGAAGGCACAGCATTAGGTGTGTTGGGTTAGATGTGCTGGGTTAGAGCACAAGTGGAGCGTTGAGGCTCTGCTGTCACCCTGCACCTGTCACCCTTCACCATCAGCAGGCACACGTGGCTTTTCCTGGAGCAACTGGGAACTTGGAGCAACTGGAAAGCAGCACCTGGTCGCTGTAGCAGAAAAGGCTGGGCAACCACCAGCAGTCTTTCTTTGCTTGCCTCCAGCTACTCTCACAGGAGATCAGGATCACATTCAAAGGAGTCAGGGAAACAGACAGACAGGTACCTTGGCAACCTTTCAGTGTCAAGCCTGCAGCTCAGCTCCCAGTAACCTCCTTCTTGGGCCAGCTGGAACTAATGTGGGTTTCATTCCTCCTGCAACCTCAGTTTTCATAGGTATCTTTGTTTACACATGGGAGGGAAAGCAACAGGACAGAAAACCTACCTGAAACAGACTTGCAAAACACGAGGGCTGGGGGGAGAACAGAGGAGAGCTAGAGAATGGAAAATATCTCCAGAAAGTTGTGTCAAACATGAGTAATGGGTTTCGGGCTTTTTTTCCAGCTGCAGGTCACAAACCAGACAGGTTTTACACAGGTTTTGGCCTGACCTTGCCTTGTGCAGGAGCCTAAACTAGACGACCTCCTGTGGTCTCCCCAACCTGAATTTTCCTGTACAGGTAAAGGTTTTAAAACTGCTCAAATATTATTTTGCTATATTAAGTTTCATATCAAATGAAAACACCTCAAAAAACTGAGTATTTCTCTAAGGAAAGCAAACTCGTATCTACCCCCTTCTTAACATTCTGTGTGGTATAACAAAGTGAGAGAATAAAGCAATTGGAGGGATTTTCCCCCTCATAACAAGCACACACAACTGATGAAGGTTCAAGCTTAAGAAAACAAAAAAAAACCTAATCATAACATAGTAATGTTACATGAAAAAAATCTCATTAAAGCCATAGTGATATTGCAACAATGCCTCCTGATACAAGTAATCATATATTAATAAGACTAAATCATATTCTGTACTGGAATATCACTTACAGAAGAGAAGGACCATGTCCAAAATGACATTCTTTAAAGACATTGAACCATCTTCTTCAAATATTTTAAAAGCAAAAACAAACAACTGCTGGGTAGCAGAACTAAAGAGGCTTTACATCAAACACCAGATATTACTGTGTGGAAGCAGAGGTCACTCCATCAAGTGTTCCCCATGTGAAAGGCTCCTGGGTTGAGTTCCCAGTACCTCCCAGTGAAAGAAGTGCTGAGGAAGGGAGAACTTGTGTGTCCTTACCTTTGGAAAAAGCGCTGAGTGCTTTGGCTGTAGGAAACACTTTACCCCAAAAACCTTTCCAGTACTTCTCTCTTCCTATCACTTCAGGCACTGATCTCTCTCCATTTCCATCCACAAGTGTTAAACCAGCAGCTCTGGAGCAAGGACACCAAGGCCTGGGTTTGATTTCACATGGAACACAGGTATCCATCCCTGCATGCTTCAAAGCAGCCTTCCTCTCCTAATCCCTCCTTTTTATTTGCCTGTAAAAAAGTCTAATTACTCAGCTGCACCACTTTCTGTGAAAACATCTGAACACTCCCACATGATGTACTGGCTTGTTTAAACACCAGGTAACAGGACCACGTAAAAGATTCATCCTTCCATAAAAAGCAGTTTCAGTTCTATCACGCAAGATGAAATTCCAAGGCATAACTCATCCATTAGCAAAATTAGCAAGCCTAATGTATGGATCACCAAAACTCCCACTTCAGGGACTGCCAAGTCTTTATCTCTGCAACAAGTTCCATGACAGCTTTCCCTAAAGAAATGAAATTTCTAGTACTTTTCAAGTAAAACACAAATTGTGAATCACAGTTCAGTCGTAAGCATAGAATAAAAATCATCTTCATACAACCACCAGCACTTCCAGGTCATTCCCCCTGTACACCATTATTTTGTAAGGGTGCCACAAGACACTTTCATTTAAAGAAAACAGATGAAGTTAGGATTTTCTAGCACTTAGTCCAATCAGAACAAGATTCAAAAACAACTTCTGGGACAAACTCAGAGTTACTCCTAAAAATTTAACTTTCTGTTTAACACAAAGAGTTTGTTCTTCACACAGGCCTCAGTGAGCCACTGACAGAGTAAAAGGTGCTGCTCAAAACTCGTGCTTTCATGTATTGAAAAATGCTGATTCATGCGTATGAAAAACTTAATTCATGAAGGGTTTCATGCAGGTGCTTAAAAGCACCTAATGAAGTGTTCATTGCTCATTTCAAGAGCTCCTGTCTTTTCCAATACATACAGTTTGGGCTCCAAATGTTATTGAATATGTATATTCCTACTTTACAGCAAATTATAGCCTTGCTCTTTTACTGCTCTAAGTATTTATATTCACAATGGAAAGAAAAAAATATCATGCAGTTTTGCATGTATTCATGATTTAACTGTTCAGCAAATCTAATGCTAAAGGTTAATCTTGAGACAGGGACCAGATGTTCAGTCACAAGGAAATTTTTCTCAAGAGGAGATACCCAGGAAGTCTGTCTTTCCAATCTGCTCCAGCCCACGGAATTTCCCACCACGCTTATCCAACTGGGAAAAACTATGAATCAGCCTCCAATTTAACTATGTACAGAGCAGAAATACCAACTCTGAGGGTGTTCAGCACAGAACACTGAAAAGCATGTGGAGCATTTGTAACATTCTAAAGCACTTAGGTGAGCATCATACCAAGCACACACAGCTCCTGTCAACAACATGGTTCTTGCTACAAGCTGCAGAATGAACTTTATTTCTCTAAAATCTAAGTTATTGAGTTGTTTCAGCTTAAATGATAAACAGAGCACTTACTCTGGATTCTAAGCAGCAGAACATTTCACAGGTAAGTTAAACACCAGTGGATAAGCTTGCTAAGCCTTCTCTTCTCCAGGTTGAGCAGTCCCAGCTCTCTCAGCCTCTCCTCACTTGAAAGATGCTCCAGTCCCTTCATCATCTTTTGGTCCTGCACCCGATTTGCTCCAGTAAATCAGTATCTTATACAAAGCAGCCCACAATTAATAGTAGGAGTCCAGATGTGGCCTCACTTGTAATGAGTGGAGAGGAAGGATCAGCTCCCTCTGCCTCCTCCAGTCTTCCTTCAGAAAAGAAATCGTATCCCAGACTGGTTTGGGTTGGGAGGGACCTTAAAGTCCATCCCATTCCAGCCCCTGCCATGGGCAGGGACACCTTCCACTATCCCAGGCTGCTCCAAGCCCCAGTGTCCAACCTGGCTTTGGACACTTCCAGGGATCTGGGGGCAGCCACAGCTTCTCTGGGCACCCTGTGCCAGGGCCTCAGCACCCTCACAGGGAGGAATTCCTTCCCAATATCCCATCTATCCCTGCCCTCTGGCAGCAACAAAATTGTGCCTTTCACTTCTTAAACCCATGGGAATCATCAGGAATTAGCAACCTAAGGCTGAGGCAAGGCTAAGGACAGGCTCAGCATGGGCTACCACGTTCATTTTTTGTATCCAGGAGAATTTTAGTTTATGCTGAATTTAACCTCTTGTACTTGGCAGATCTTGTTTCCCTCAGCATGAGAAATAAAATAAAAACCCCACTTAGGTAAACCCACAATAACAACCCATTATCACAGCACACATTGCTCACTAACAAACACCACAAAGTTCCCTCTGGCTCCAGCTCAGCTGTTTTCCAATTGCCAGAATGAAATGTATATCCATGTATCTCGCCTGGCAAGCATCCATCTGCAGATGCAAATAGATTTTCAGTTACTTGCAACAGTGGAAGGCCGTGTTTCAAAATGTGGATAAAACATCTATCCCCAGAAAGAAGAGGATTAGATATTCATTTAGGGGTTTTCATATTAAATCCAGATCCTGCTAACGATGGGATGCCCTCTAAACCAATCCTAAATCCCCCTGTGGCCCCAACATGTCCTGTCTAAGATATCTTTAAGCTCTTCTGAGACCCAGCAGGACAGAAAAGCCCTTCCCCAAGCCACTGTGAGTGAAGAGGGCAAAACACAAACAGCACAAAGCAAAGTTTATGGCTAATCACACAACCTGTGCTCAACTCCTGCCCTTCCACTAGCAAGGATCCCATTGCAAAGTTCCTTAAAAACGGAAATTATTTGCAGATGAATTTAAAATAGAAAAGAAAGGTGTTAAAAAGCTTGATATTATTTGCTAAAAAGATGCTGACTTTGGATATGAAAGGATTCATAACTGAGGCTGCAGCATTAAACATAAAAATGATAGGTCAAGGCAACAGAAAACACACCCTAACATCTCACAGGAAGAAAATATCATTTTATTGGCTAAAGAAACCAGCTCTGGGTGCCACACTACTCCCATGACAGCTTTATTTGACCAAATCTTGATAAGACTTTTCTGCTCACACACTGCATTTCAGGGACCACCACCAGCCTTACATAGGCTTTGAACACAAATTATTAACACTGCCAATGGCATCATGATCATCAGGAGACATCTACCCAAAACCTTCAGCTGCATTTTGGGTTTTTTCTGGACTGTTTTCAGCCAGAGTATGGCAGCTTCACGCTGTATAAATCCACCAGGGCAGGACATGTCTTGGCTCAAACATTTCAACAAACACCTAATAAATAAGGTATTGGGAAGCTGTATTATCATACTAGGGAATGATGACCTTACTCACCTGACAAATGGTATCAGGCTTTCGTAACACCTTTCTTTTATGCTTCAATAACCGAGTCAGCAGTTTAAGGTTGCTAATAATAGAATTACTGATCAAGATAGGAAAACATAACAACCAAGCCACAATTTGGAGTGTAAATCTTATGCCTTGACCTTTCTGAAATGCTCCAACCCTAGCAAAATAAAACTGACAAATATTTCATTTGGAAAAGCACAAGAACGTATTTTGTATTTCTCTGGAAAAGGTGTCACTTGAAAATCCACAGCCCTTTCCAAGCTTTACATGAGATACTTATTGAATCATTAAGGTTGGGAAAGACCACCAAGACTGAGTCCTACCATTAACCCAGCACCACTGTAGATTAGCATATCTACAAATATTGCAGGTACTACAAGCACAGCAACATCAAACTGTGCTCTTTACCAGCAAACCCATTGCAGGAAATCTCTGTTTCCAGTATTTGACTAAAGGCTTTTCTCTCTGTATAAGCATCTGCTTCAACCCAAGCATCAATTTCTTTCAAACTGGAAGTATACCTGCCAAGGCACAAATTCCTCTATTTTGTGTTTTCCACTGTAGGCATCAGGAACCCCATAGCAGCAAGGATTGTTATCACTGGGAGCAATTGATCTGAGTGGTACAACGACCGCTTGCCTGCTTTCCCAGGCAATTTCTACAACAAAATATGACCATTGGCTTAAAGCTGTAAAAGTCCATTTCCCAGCTGACTCACAAACTGCCTCATCACAGCAACACCCACACCTGTATTTTCCTCTGTGCACTATGGTAATATTCATTTCAGCCACTTCTCCTAAGGTTGTTACAGCCACGTGCTGCCATCTGACCCTCATTTCTTTTGCAGTATTACACGATTTTACCCAGCATCCTGAGGACTGTGTTCAAGTGGATACACTTTATTCCATGTACAGTGGAATATTTCCAGTCTTACATGATTTTTTTTTTAAAATCAGGCAGAAAAAGCAATTTATATTTTATTTTTTACCATCAGCCCTTCAAAGCAGATTTCAGCAATACGAGAACACTGCAGGTAATTGAGATTCTCCTTCAGTTCCAACATTGCTACAGCCAACACGAGGGACAGGAAAGATGGCACTGACGTGCCTGCTGGAATACCAAAGAGTGGTGTGACCTTCCCATCTAAAGGTACTTTACGTGTCTATTTTGTGATTATTCCACAGTTCAGGTGAATGTATCAGCTACCTAAAATTACTTTCTCAGTTCCTTGCCCATCGTTCAAACAGAAATCAATTCCTCACTTCCTCATCTGCTTCCAAGTCCAGGAGCATTTATTTAATTTTCAGGTATTTTAAGAATTTTCTGCTAAATTCACTCTTTTTTTTTTTTTGCTGTCCTTCCAGTCAGCTCTACAGAAGCCTTTTCTGCTACAGTGAATTTCTGCAGGGAACATTAGTGACAGGGAGGGGAAATGACCAAATTAATTCAACTATCTTAGTGAAGTTTAATGGAATGGCTTCCCATTTTGTTCATAATAACCTGACAGAAGAGAAATGGTCACCTAACACAACAATTAGGTTTTTTCCAAGGCCTACGTCCCTGCTTTCCCAACTTTTCCAAAGTATTTTCAGAGGAAGAAAACAAACTGCAGGAAAAATACCTTTTTCAATCATTCATTCTTAGAGACATAAAAACCTCAAAATGTTCCAACGGAAAAAAAAAAAAAAATTGTGTGAGGTTTTTTTATTTACTCCAGTACCCCATAAAAGGCTCTTTTTCCAGTCACGAGGGAGAAAAGTGACATTTCCATTGTCTACAGGCAAGACAACTGAATTTGATGTCTGTTGATAAACACTGAACAGGAATAAAAAGCTTGCAGAAGCCATGCACTTGCTGGAAGGCAAATCTGAGGCTCTGTCGGCCAAAATAAAGATTAACACGTGCCCATGGCCACACACAGGCGCCAAGATCAGGTGCTGAACAATAGAAAAGAGCCCCAGATATTCCCACACCAGTGAAGGAACCATTTCTTAGGTCAGGTTACATTCCAGGATTTGAGATGTTCTGCATAGCAAAGATCAAAGCGCTAAAATGACGTGACAAAACACAAACCAGATCAATTCCAAGGGCAGTTTCGAGCCGCCAGGTGACAGCTACCACCAGAAACTGGAAAAATGGATTTTCATGCTGTTCACTGGAAAAAATGCCACCCCGGAGAGGGACAAGAGGAGGATGATACTGGAGCAATTGCAAAGCACAGCAACATAAAGTTCTGCCTCAGACATTTAATTACAAACACGCCAGTCTGGGAAAACAAGGAGGAGCTGCTGCTGAAGGCCTTGGGTCAGCCGGCCCCGGAGGGGAGGCGGGATGGGAGGGACAGCCGAGAGGGAAGGAAGCAGAACAGGCCTGATAAGATCAGCCTCCTGCCCCCACGAATCTGAAGTGAGTCCAGCTTTCAGCCTAATAAAGAACATCTTTAAAACCAAGACTGAACATCTATGGAGAGAGCCCAAGCGCAGGGAGAAGTTGAGCCCAGAGGCCACGCTACAAAACCAGCCTCAAACTCCTCTCCTGAAAGGAGTGAAAATCCATGTTCTTATTCCCCTGCCAAGGGAGACAAGGTATGATTAGGATTCATTTTTCAGAAGCAATCTGAGTAAATAGACCCGCTTCAAACCCATTTAAGTTATTGAAAAGTACAGGAACACACTATTTCAAAAATCAAAATCATCATCGTAATCCAGAGAGCTTCCCTGTCTCAAAGGATTTCATCCTCCTGGGAGACCTAGTAAAAGGATATGACTCCTGCATGAAGAGAGCTCCTACTGCTCCTGTAATGAGCTGGGAAAGGAGCCTGTCCCTCTCTGGGGCAGTGGGAGCGTCACAGGGCTGTGCAAAACAGCAACACCAATGGTCCCAGCAAACCAGGCAGATGGCAGTGATGGCTGCAGCAAACCCAAAATAAGGGCCTTCCCTCTCCTAAAGACACCCACAGCTCTTCCGAGACATGTGAACAAAGGCATCATTCCCATTACATTCTGGAAGTAGTGCTTTCTGATGCCCAACAATTTGGAAATCATTCTAACCACAGCCAAGCCACAGACTTGCTCCTGATTTAGCCGTTTCGATAACAAAGCCAGGTCTCTTCCCTTGCCTTCTGCTTTCAGTGGATGGTTTGAGGTTTAATCCAACATTTTGCAGCAATCCTTAAGTAAAAACAATTATCCCTTTGAGACCTGTTTAGGGTAACTTCACAATTTCAGTCATGTACCTCAGTCCCCCGAGGGCTACTGAACATTTTCCATGTCCTTACTACAGAATTAAACCTCTAGTATGCCATGAATTTCTACCTCAACCCCACTTCTTTACATTTGACAACACACTTCACTCTGCCCTCATTCCGTTCCTTACATTAGTTTAACCTGGTAAATAACATTCTTAGCAAAAAACGGTGCTCTTCTAAAAATGCAAGCTTTTCCAACTCAACAAATATCCACATTATCGGACAAAAACGTTGTGGAAGAGAAGGTGACGCCGCCAGGATTTTGTTATGCCCTTAAATAGGCATATGTTCCACTAGGAACAATGCATCTAAATTCAAATTAAAACATGATGCAGAGCAAAGTGTCCCCAGAAATAATGGCATGAACTCAGGAAAAAGTGATAGGCAAGGAAGAACTAATGGAGGAGGAGAGGAACAGAGCTAGGACAGAACTGGGAATCCCATATCACCTCTACTCAAAACTGTATTTTATGACAACTCAGCCTAGGTAAGTCATGAATCTGCCTCGTGAAATTTGGTGTTGGCAAAGTTAAAATCAAATAAGCAAAAAAAAGAAACTCATTATTCTTAAATAAAATTGGGAGTGACCTAAAACATCAGTTAAAAAAAAAAATCTTAATAAACAAAGACTTTGCTTGTAATTATTCCCTGTACTCCGAAAAGTATTCACACAGTTGTTACTTTTGCAACACTTGCTTCTATGCTGAATGCTGAACACCTTTCAGGAAATACAACAATAACTGTACAAACAAGCAGTATTCCAGTTGCATAATATTCAAAATTATACTTCTCTTTACATTTGTGTAGCATTAAACCTGAAAGAAGACTGCCTTTCCATGGAAGGGATCTAGGAATCCATAGAACCCGCAAAACAGCCAGAAGGCAAATGCTTCTAAGAAGTAGGTCACTCCTGCTGCTTCAAAATTATTTACAATCCCCAAACAACCCGTTGTAAACACAGCCAGCATTAAGGTCGGAGGCATTATGGGCAAACCAAGCACGTGCACTCAGAGAGGGGAAATAAAACACTGCTGCATTTCAGCAGTCACTGTCAAATAATAGATACTCTCAAATAATAGATACTGACTCCAAAAAGCCACTTTTCTTGCACTAGAACAATAGCAGTTTGTGTAAAATTTCGGCAAAGCCTTAGTTCAGTGAGGTACGACTGTCCAAAGTGTGTGACACAAAACATCTACGTGTGTTCCACGAGAATTTGGCCTCCTGCTTTGGAAAGCGTACATTTCACCTCATGAAAAGGTTGTCTTTGATACTTTTCACTGTTTTCTAGGCAAGAAAAAGCCAATTCCTTCCAAACCTCTGCTGTGCGGCAGCCCAAGACATTTTGCCAGCCCCTCATTAGCTTCAGCTGATACCCACTAACTCTTCTGGGAAAGCAACAGCATTTGAAGGGCCCAGCCTTCACACATTGCTCTTAATTTTCCCTCAGCACTGTGGCAAATCACTGTTTACAGACAGCCATCCTACACTGGAGAGCTAAAACCCCATAAATTATAAAGGCCAGCCCATCAAACCTTATCTTTATACCTGCAATAATTCCGCAGTGCGACACAGCTCAACTTGGAGTCCCACTCCCCCTCCCAGCCTTCACATCAGAGCACACTTGGAGCAGAGACTCCTTAAAAACCAACAAACTGAGGTCAACTCACAAAAGAAATGTGACTTCCTAATATTTCACTCTGCTGGCAAACCAAGATGCCTCTGCAGCTGTAATTGTCCTTGGAGCTCAGCCTTTTACGTGCTTTCACTTTCCAGATAAAAATGACCCTCATCTTTCCAGGATACAGGACCATCAACAGGGAAAAAACATGTCACCAGCACCATTTATCCTGCGTAGGATGTATGTGTTGGGTTACCTAGGATGACCCTCCTCACCACGCTCCGCTCAGCACCAGATGGGATTTAAATACACATTCCCCCCATCCTAATACTACTAAAGCATTTCCCGCTGTGGAAAATGCAGGAATTAGTACCTGCTACAGAACAAAGGAAATGTGGTTCAGACCAATTCCTTCCTGAAATGTTTTGAAATGGTTATGCAGAAAACAACATATGATAAGAGTCGCTCCGTGAAAAACAGTGAAAACAAAAATCCCTTCTTAAGTCAAACGGTGATAAAGAATGTGGAATTAAAACTGCACAGGTAGCACCAACACACTTTTTATCTAAAATGTACACCTCCCCACAGGCGTGCAAGGGATCTGAACACAGAGGAACTTTCCCTGGCTTGGTTGAGCAGCTGGCTATCACCAGCTGCAAACCAGAGAGACTTCAGGGACCTTACAGAACTCCAGTCCTATCTGTTCAGTTGAATAAAAATCACCACAACCTTGCAAAGGTCAAAAGCTTTCTCTCAGAGCAAAGAACTCCCAGTCTGTTTGTTACAGGTCTTACTCCTTGACACAGAAGTCACAAGTACCTTGTGGTATGGAAGGTCAGTGAGGCCAACTACAGGTACCTCACAAATAGAATAGGAGACCTGAACCACCACAGAACTGTTTTTTCTTTTCAATTACACCTGTGTATGACCTTATCAAAAGGAAAAAGGCTTTCAAGGGAGATAAACATCAACTGATAAACCAGACCTGGAAAATCCAAGTCCTTTTCCTATGGAGGCAGAGCAGCAGATTCATTGACAGGCTGCAGCCAGGCCAGGGAGGGAATTGCCCCTCTCTGCTCTGCATGGGGTACAGTTTTGGGCACCACAGTATCAGAAGGATCTAAAGCTGTTGGAGAGCATCCAAAGGAGGGATGCAAAGGTGCTGAAGGGCCCAGAGGGGGAGTTGAATGAGGAACAGCTGAGGTCAATTGGCTTGTTCTCCTGGGGAAGAGGAGATTGAGGTCAGACCTCATCAGGGGCTGCATTTTCCTCCCGAGGGACAGCTCCGATCTCTGCTCTCTTCGGCCAGGGACAGCACCTGAGGGAATGCCTGGGGCTGTGCCAGGGCAGATGTAGGTTGGATATCAGGGAAAGGTTCCTCCCCCAGAGGGTGCTGGGCACTGACCAGCCTCCCTGGGGAATGGGCACGGCCCCGAGGCTGCCAGAGCCCAAGGTCAGTGCTGGGGGAATGCTTGGACTCAATCTTAGAGGTCTTTTCCAGCCTTAATGATTCCATGACTCTATACTGCTGCAGCACATGAACTACGTAACCATGCAAAGCTGTGAGATCATTCCATAAGCAGAAGGAAACACAATAAAACAGGAATCTAGTAGATTCTTTTAGGATACTCACCATGCATGCCCGTATCTTTCATTTTAATTTTCTTCTGAAGTGCTGTTACCCCTCGTCACCTTTCCAAACCACAGCTGACCACAACGGTGATGAGTTTGGTTTCAATCAATCTGAATGGCCAAAAGTCAAGCGTCTTGTGCTGTACTTTAAGTTACCTTACCAAAATTCAAGCCAGCTCCTGTCACTCTTGACACGATTTTGCTTAGGTCTCCTAGTTCTGCTTTCAGGTTGTATGTATATTCCATAGGGTGCCTGCTCTGTAAGCACAGCTGTATGTGAAATTTAAATACCACTTCCAAATCCCTAGAATGCTTTTCTAGCCTTAGCTAAAATACCCATGTATTCAATTATCACTTATCTCTTAGGAGAAAAATTTATTTTCATCATTAACCGAGCACGTGTCCATCAATTTTTAAAGCTACAGCTCTTCCAAGGGAGAGAACAGTAGCTGAAAGGGCTTTTATTTTCTTGTGGTGAAGGCATGCTAAAATAGACATAAAACGCCTGGCGTAGTGGAGAGCCAGGTGTCCAATTTTTCCTTTAATGGCTGGAGGCAAAGAGCAAAAATAGCTTTGACCCACTTCTGCAGGAACCCATATGACCACTCCGTGTTAAGCTCACATGAGCACAGAACATGCTCCTATTCCGTTAATTTATTCTCTGCAGAAAACAGCTGAACCAAAGGGATTTTTAACTCGCTTCGCTTGCCATGCACGCTCACCAGAGTTCACCCTGGTTAAAAAAATTACATTTATTTTAAAATATTATAATTTTCAGACAAGTACCATAGCGCAGTCTTACTGGATGGAAGTGGAATTTAAAAAAAATTGAACTGAGGAATTTTTCAAGCACGAAGCTTAGATAAAATCCTCACCGTAGCAGCAGTGCCTGTATCATTCCCACCAGGCTTACTCTGCTGCACAAGCAACACTTACAGTGAATAATCATCAGCATACATATGGAATACTGATAAAGGCTTTGGAGAATACGGAAGCTTATCAGGATAACAGAATTACGAGAATAAATGCGAGTTATTTACATACATTGAGCTATCCCTTCACATCCAGCTTTTTCTTTATTCTTAAAGCAAGCCATCTTCCAGCTGATTTTTCAGCATTATAAAAGCAATACCAAACAGATACCTGCATACAAGCAGAGTTGCTCAAAAACTATTTCCAGTTCAAAAAGAGCAATGTATCTTTTTACAGCACAGGTGAATCGGACATATCAAGCATATTTTCAATTTTTCTCCTTCAAGTTACAGACACTGAGAAGAGTGCCCTCAAATAGAATGGTTTGGGTTGGAAGGGAACTTAAAGCTCATCCAGTCCCACCCCTGCCATGGGCAGGGACACCTTTCACTATCCCAGGTTGCTCCAAGCTCCATCCAACCTGGCCTTGGACACTTCCAAGGATGGGGCAGCCCCAGCTTCTCTGGGCATATGTAACACATCCATTCTTCTCCTCTCTTAGAAGCCTTAAGAGCCTCACCTTTTCTTTCAAGGTCAAACACCAGAGCTGGTTTCCCAGGCTGACTTGAGCTGACTAGAAGCCTCAGCAATCACACACTGATCTACAACGACAACCACATCACCCTCCTTGGGTCCAGCTCTTCTTCTGTGAAACAAGATGGTCCCTCCCAGCCCAAATCAGTCTATGAATCTGTGATTGTGCTAAATATGTACAAATGCCACTGTCCTGCAAGTGCACTGCCAAAAGGTAGACTTGCAAGGACAGCCTAGAGCAAGGGAAAGGACAACAACAGCAGCAAAAGTCACTGTAAGCACCGTAACAACCTGCAAGGTTGTGGTGAACTGACAGAACGAGAGGACGCAGTCTTAAGCTGCGCCAAGGGAAATTTAGGCTGGATGTCAGGAAGAAGTTTTTTACTGAAAGAGTGATAAAGTTCTGGAATCATCTGCCCGGGGAGGTGGTGGAGTCACCATCCCTGGATGTGTTTAAAAAAAGATTGGATGTGGCGCTCAGTGCCATGTTTTAGTTGAGATGGTGTTAGGGCATGGCTTGGACTCTGTGATCTTGGAGGTCTTTTCCAACCCGGTGATTCTGTGAACTGGACTTCCACACACATTCCAGTTCTCTGCTCCAAGCAGGGATGTGTACGATGGCATTAAACAAAAGGCTGACAGACATCAGCAGGACTAACAGCAGAGGAGAAGCACAAGATTTCCAAACAGATCCCTTTCCTCCTTTCTGTTATCAAGGAACAAGTGCACAAAGCAGGTGATAATTATTTAAGAGTTAAAAAAACCCACTTCTTCTTTGCCCATTTAGGAGGTGTGGATTTTAAATAATCTGGAAGGGAAGAACCACAGAACTCATCTTTAATACCAGATCCCTGCACAGAAGACTGACAAGCCAAGTGCCATGAGCAGATGGTTCAAGGTTTAGCAGGAACCACTGTCATATGCTAATTTGCTATTAATTACAGAAGCTGTCAGGATTACTGCAGTGCTGGGCACTAAGGAAGGGCGCCAGAAAACACAGCCATTAAGGAAGATTTTTGACTAATAAAGTTTTTGATAAAAAGATAGCATTTTTAGTGACCAAAGGTTGAGGAACCTACAGTCATTGTGTTTGCTACTATACACAGAGAATCTGACATTCAATGTGCAAGGCATCAGCACCAATGCAAAACCCAATCCTTACTGGTTTAGGGTAGAATCTCAGACTGGTTTGGGTTGGAAGGGAGCTCAAAGATCATCTCATTCCATTCCCCATTGCCACGGGGGGACATTTACTGCATCCTGCTCCCAAATAATTGTTCTTTCTATCAGTGACTTTACCCAGGTTTTGAACTGCTGACTTGAAAGCTCAAGAGCATCACCAGATTCTGAGCAGATGCTGACACTCATTACTTCTCTCGCACACAAGCTGGTAAGAAAAATGCCAGCAGGTGAAAATAAAAGCTTACTTCTCAATTTCTTACCTCAGCATCCCATCAGTTGTGGGACAGAACACAAATGACTTTGTCCTGTTGAAGTTTGCCTAAAGGGAGAGACAAAGCAAGCCAAATCTGCATATTCTCAAAAAGTTTAATGGGTATGGAAATAGATGCTTTTTATTTCCATCAACATTTTTGTGACCCTCAAAGTATCAAAATACCAACATCTCTCTGCCTATCAACTTTCCAGCCTTTCAAAAACAATTTCCATATGGATTTTGTACAGAGCAGGTTGTCAATAACAGCATAATATAGATTTATAACCCTACCTATGTCAATTCCTAGAGGTTTTCACTCAGGAGTGGTAGTCATTTGTCCTTCCAAGTCTTATCAGTCAGAGCTGCTCAAAGCCCAGGCAGACAGGGAAAAGAGATATCAAGAAAGTATAGAAACAACAAAAAAACTTCAGGAATTTCCTTCCCCTCAACACACAAATCCTATTAGCAACTAAGTAGTTGTCAGAGTGAATGACTAACAGCAAATATTTCATATATCATCTGGAAAAAGCCAAGCCCCTGAGATCTCATTAACAGAACCAAGTGCCCCAGCTGACATGAATTATTTACTGCAAACCAGTGCTTTTGATTATGCATATGCATTATATGCTGAAGGTGCATCTGTGCCCCAGTTTTAAAACCACCACGTGGAGACAAAGCCAGAAACTGAGCTAAAATCTAACATTCATTCCACAGAACAAGATGATGCTCTTGGCTGGTAAGTCTACCCATCATATGTGATAGTACACAGATGTTTGCAATACAACCCGAAGGTAAATGATAAGAGCCTGGAGAATACAGACATTTTTCTTCCTTTTCTTTTTGACACCCTGACAGAAAAGAAAATTCTTGGTCTTAATCACCTGTACCCAAAGCACAAGGTAATCCATTCCAGTTATCTGAGTGACAGCACATGGGGAGACAGACACATCAGAACACACTCCCTCCCATTTCCCTCATCTGTTTTAGGCCTGTTTCTATCCTCTGCAGTGCAATTTCAGAAGGAAATCTATTACTAATCCCAGAAACCAACAGCTTATGGATTGTAGCATCCAAACCCTGACCATGGGGTTTTTCCATCTCTTCTCCTTCTTTGCCCCTCAAAAAGAAGCCCTAAGTCGGCTGCCTGACCACAGTTTCATCAAAATGGAGTGAAGCCTCACTTGCTTCTTTTTTAGGACCATACCGTAACAGATTCATTTCATACTTCCATTTCATTAACATCAAACTCAACAGGTGTTTTCACACTGATGCCTCTCACAGCCATGAAGATGCCTGCAGAGCAGGAAGATGGTATCTTCCATTCTAGTATTAAATCCAGTCTTACCTTTATACAGAATCATTATTTTAATGTAATAGAATTTAAAATATTTGTAACACTAGTCTGAAAAACAACCCAAGTATGTATGAATACAACAGGCATTCCTGATGGAAAACAGACAGCAATTATCACATCAATATTGGGGTGCTCATTCCCAGCACTTCTTTAGGCTGATTTAAGACAGCTTTCATATGAAGAACATAAACCCCTTGCTCCTATACAGGGAGCTCTTCTTCCTTGTGTTCCAAGTCCTTATTCCCCTCATTTAATCAGCAAGGCACTGACCTGAAGGCAGAAATCACATACAGGTGTAATATATATAAAGAGCAGCCCAGCTCCCAACACCTGTTTTAGAGCATGACTCCACCCCATGAAGATTTCAGATACATTCAGTGCGTGCATTTAAATTTGTTCCCACTGCTCTTTACAGCAAATACATGGATTTTTTTTAAGAGAGAAAAGGGGATTGGTCTTGCTGTGGTTTAATCCTGGTTAAGGAGGAACATCTGTTTACGGCATCCCTCCCTTATCAAGTTGGAGATATTGACAACCAGAACACAGCACGGAGCAATTCCCAAGCCAACAAGGCACAGAACGTGTCCTCGAGAGATCTGTAAGCATCCTACATTGTTAATTTTAACCACGAAACCAGCCATCTCAAAGGGGATCTTTTAAAAGCAGTGGGATTTGATGTCCACAAGGCCTTTTGGAAAGCTACACACAGGCTGAGAGTATCAGCAAGGGAGAAACAGGATATAGCCAGGGAATAACACCTCCTGGCTGTGGTGAGGGCAGGGGAACAGCATTAGCACCTGAAAGCAAACCTGCACTGACCGCTGCCAGATCACTTTCTAGGTTTTCAGGGTTAAGATTTAATTTCCCCTAAACCACACAAATCTACGTCCCCGTGCCAAAGAAATACAAAGAACATGAATTTGCAAACATAAGAAAATTAACATTTTATGTCTGTTGGTGCAAAGGCAAAATAAGCCGAGGTCTCCGCTCTGCTACCAAATACATCTAAAACTGGGAGTGCACTTGAAACAAATGCTACTGACCCAAATCTTTCCTCCTTTTGATTCTGTCTTCCAAATCTTCTCATTCCCACCACTGACATCCTCCAGCCCCTCCCCAAAACACCAGCTTTCCTCCAACAGCACAGCACCAAAGACCTTTCCCTTGAGATTTTCATATTACATCCTCTCTTGCAACAGTCCCCGGTTGTCTTCCTCAAGCTTCCTCCCCCAAATCAAAGGAGAAAGGACCCCGCACATCCGATGAACAATCCTCGCATACACCAGGCTTTGGAATCCCCGGATTTGGAAGGTTCACTGGCACAACTGTTCCCATGTCACGCACTGCCTGTCCCTCTCCTCGTTCCACAGGCAGGAGAAGGGAACTATTGAGCTCAGCTCCTGCATCTGTACAGAGCTGCGTCTTTACAGTTCACTACTGGCCTTGTCTGAATCAAAGAGTGGGGTTTTAAAATTCAAGTGACCGTTTCAATGAGCTCCTCAGCATTTTTTAGCAGCACTGAAAAATACAATTTGCTACCAAGCCTAGTTGGCCTCAGATTAATAGCGAACACACCCCACATTTCTAATTTATCACTGCAAATTTACAAGTAAATTCAATAAGTACTATAAACACTGAAGTGCAATAGATAAATTACTGGTCTTAGAATATTTTAACCTGGAGCAAGCACAAAATATACAAGCTGATGTTATTTTGATTATAGATTTCAGCTGTGGGTTTTGACATAAAGAGGCAAGTTCGACACTAATTCACCCCTTGAACTCAACTAGAAGCAGGATCTCAGAAACAGGTATGGTCACCAAAGGTGTCCCAAAATGTCAGTTATTAGAGTTACCCAAAATCCAAGGTCTCCCTTTGCCATAGACAGGAACTACTTTTTTCCTAGCAGCAGTAAACCCACCTTCCTACATGTAAGACCTGAACTGACAAAACACAGAAAAAGCTGCCCTAGTCAAGTAAAACAATGTTAGTTTGCAATAAGAATTTCTATGCCATGCACTAACACTGAATTAGGGGATTTAGGGAACTTCCATGGATTGAGCTCTATTCCTGTGTGCACAAGCCAATATAACACTAAAAGAGGAGAAACTTGGCACTGTGTTTTGTGAATTGTTTTAGTTCTGTTATTTCACAGAATCACAGAATATCTTAAGAGGAAAGGGACCCCAAGGGATCATCAGTCCAACCCCTGGCCCTGCACAGACACCCCAACAATCCCACCCGGTGCATCCCTGAGAGCGTTGTCCAAACACTCCTGGAGCTCTGGCAGCCTTGGGACTGTGCCCATTCCCTGGGGAGCCTGGGCAGTGTCCCACCACCCTTCAGTCTTGTATTATTCAGCTTCCTCAGTGCCAACTCACAAACCTTTAAGAAGAGAAGATTCTTGAGACATCCACAATCAAAATTCCACATACCCAGTCCTCAATCCCTTCTTTGACGTTCTTTCTCTGCTATCCCCCGTAGGTGTGAACCCTGGACATTTGACTGTTCCTTTCACATTAACCCAGCCTAGAAGACATTCTCATGCCCAACTCCCAGTACATTTATTTGCTCTAGAAATCTTTGGTACAGCATCCCCAGACACAGCACACGTGCGTTACCAGCACCCTGACACACAGAGAAATGCAGCACCCTAAAGTCAGAACTACCTCTTTTGTGAAGGCTACTCACACAAACTAATGACTCCAGATGCTATTTCCGTATCAGCAAGCTCTCCTTCCAGGACAGTGTTTTCCATACGGTCCTGCACAAACAAGCTTCTAGAAAGGTCACAGTTATTTTCACTGATGTAAAACAGGAGGAAAGGAGAAATACAGACCCATAACTGCTTATATTAAGTTCATTTATTCCATGGGCAGTGCAAAATTGTCATAAAACAGTTCACCATGAGTGGTAACTTTCCACAAAGCTATGACAGTCAATTTATGGCAAGTTCTACTTTTGCATATGAGGAAAAAAGAGTTAGTGCCAACATCTATGAAATTTGTGACAGTGCTAAGAAAAATGACATTTCCTTAGGCACTTTTCCTTTAAAAAAAAAAAAAAATCTCTAAACTCACACTCACACATATCTCACTAAGCAAAAACATGCTGGGAATGTTCAAACTGCTCTCGTGCTGTCTGAAATCTCTCAACTCTGGGTTTCAGTTTTGGTTTTGTTTAACCTTGGCCTGTGAGCCCTAAGTGTCAGCCACACCTCCCATAACTCTTCCCATGGAAAGAGATTTACAAGTTGGAGCGCAGAGATCTGAGCTCTCTCTCCAAAGTGAGAGTTGAGCACGAGGCACAAGTCCCACAACAGGTACTTGTTTAATACCATTACACCTGACACCTCTGGGCAATTTTCTAATTCAAGTGAGTAGCTAGAGAGATTCAGAGGCTCCAGTTTCATCCTGTGAAGTAGCAAGATAAGGTGAGTGTGGAAAAATCTCAGGGTTTCCAACCTAAAGGCAGCAGTGCAGCACACGAAAGAGTTACTGTTCATCAGATTGTTGTACTGTCCTCTGAAGGCCCTCTCAAAATGATGCAACTTAAAATTCTTCACTTAGAAAACTGACTGCAAGTATTTCTTTAGATATAAAGCAGGTGGGAATGGCAACATTCAAACTTTAAAAACTGTCCTACTTCTCTTTAGGCAAAGGCAGCACTATGCTGCTGCAATTACTGTCACCTGCTAGATTAATCATGTGTAACTATCAAAAAGGGGATTTAATTTGTAGGTTTTAAGGTTAACAGGAGGATTTTATAGTGTAAACAAGTCTCTGGGTCTTGTCCCACAAGATCAACCCTCACAAAACTCGGGCACGCACCCTCAGAGCCAGGATTCAGCTAAACCAGCTTCCTTCCTTTACCTAATTTTAAAAAACTGGATGAAATGTTGTAAACCAAAAGGAAAACTAGAAAACTGCTGTGAGAGAATCAATTCTCATCCTGAGCCATACTGTTAGAAAAGCCCCAGAACACTTGTACAGAAAGAATACTAATTACCCACATAAACCATGCAGAAAATGGAGAAAAACCAGGAAAATCCCTCTGATGCAGGAATACTTGTACAGCAGCATTTTGAGTCCGAGTCCTGTCATAAAGTGGCTTTATAAATTTCTTCTGCAAGTCCTACGAAATGCAAAAATAAACTACAAGTTCTCCTTTTTCCTACATATCACTTGGCTCTTATCCTTTCTTCAAGGGACTAGAGAACCCAGTTTGACTTCTGTATCTCATTACCTCCACCTACCGGCAAGAGCTGCTCCTGGTTTATAAACCCCCTCCAAGCCCATTTCATACTTCACCATTAAAAAAAAACAAAAGCTAATTTCAGAAATATTGATAATTAAATAACTGAGAGAGAAGAACACAAACAATTCAACTCCAGAACACCTGAAGGTACAGGCCAACTTATAGACCTCACACCACTATTCTTCTCTGTCTAGAATTTCTTCCTCTCTACCAGTGAAATTTATCTTCAGGTTGAAAACCAACAGTGGGAGCCCCAGCCTAAGAGTCAATTTAAGAGATTAATGTGATTTCTCATTAAGTTTCACAGCCTTTATTGGTAACATATTAGACATAAAATCAGAAAATCCTGGAATGGTTTGTGTTGGAAGGGACCTCAAAGCCCGGCTCATTCCATCCCCTGCCATGGGCAGGGACAACTTTCACTACCCTACACTACTCCAAGCCCCATCCAACCTAGCCTGGAATACTTCCAGGGGTGGGACAGAAGAGTAATAGAAGCAACAACAGCTACTATTTAAAAAAACTCCCGGACTAGCACAGTCATCCCAAGGAGATCACACTCAGCCTCTACTCCTGCACAAAGCCATAGTTCTTCTGCAAACCAGTTCTTTAAAACAAGTTAACAACAAAATAAATAACCCACTACAAGTCATGCACATCAAAATATATTTTTAATACTAAAGGCTGGTGGTCTCTGAAATCTTGCTTCCCCTACATTAATTCTTATTAGATGGGATCTTCAGCTATGCCTGGAAATTTTCCTTATATTCAGCTGCTCTTTGTAAAGTATTAGATTATTTTAAGACACCTAAACTATTTGTTCTAACGCGAAATAAAATGCATGCTTTCCGTTTTCCCAGATCTTTTTATGTTATTTATTGTACTGCTCCCCATCCCCAACTCTTGAGTTGTCAGCAACCAGAAGAGGGCAACATTTTAAATAGTATGTAAATCCACCACCAATTTAATCAGCTGCAGAGCACTGACAGGCTTAGTCTTACCAAAAATCACCAGGTTGTCTCAAAGCTTCTCACTTATCATGTAACAAGGAAAATTTCCATTTCCTTTTTCTACAGATCCAAGAACTCTGAATGATTTGATCAGAAATTCTTTGTAAGCAGTGAGTTAAGTATTTTCCCATCAGCACTACAGTATTATGATGCTTCAGTGCAAGCACAACTGCTCTGTAGATACACTACTGTTAACTTGCATTATTTCATGCACTGATTTTAAAAATGAGACCTTTTCTGAAGGATTTCAGACTCTTTACCACATTGAGTTCCTGAAACAGCCTCAGTTTGCACAGCTGCCCCAGAATAAGCTCATTTTTTCATGCAACTTAACTTTCACATTAAAGTCAAAATGACGATCCACTTACGACAAGTTAAATGCAAAACCTTTTCATCTCATGATAAATAACACAGATTCAGTTGTTCTTTGAAACTCAGCAACCAAATCATGCTCTGATCCGTCCAAGACGGCGCTGCTCACTGATCCACAAGCAGAGGCACAAAATTCTCTAAGAGACTGCTGCTATGGTGATGCCTCTTCAAGAGGAGTGAGGAACATCCACAAAAGCACCGTGCAGAAACATGGCAAAAAAAACTCCTTTGGGTTTTAAATAGTAAATTTCAATTTGGGGAGCAAGAGAAAAATGTTACCATGGAAAAATAGTTTCAGGAAAGAATTTGAATGCTCTCAATCAAAGTTAAACCTGGGATTCACCCGAGAGGTTTGTTTTTCCGACATGGATGCCAACAGGCTGCATTAATTTAATCATTACAAAGTGTATTGTTGTTAAATCTGATTTGTAGCTGTTCCCCACTGCTTTGGCACTGTTTACACCTGAGAATGAACCTGTGCCTATCAGTTTGTTCGTACTGTGCTTGATCAAACCTGCTCTATAACTTTACCTGGTCCAGGTTGGTGCTGGCTCTGAGGAGCCACACGAGGAACCAGCATCTGAAGGCATCCAGGGCTAATCCTTGCCTGATAATAGAGTACTTCCAACTTGGTTTGATTTGGGTGTGAGGATGAAGATGCTTGGCATTCTGTATCAGAAACCTTGAAGATTTTAGCCCAGTTTCCATGAGAACCAAGTACTTACTGTGTAAGTCAGGCTGATGTATTTAAAATTCCCCATGGTTTTATAGATGTGTTGAGTTTTAAAACACAATAAAATATTTGAGGTATGACATAAAGAAATTTTTAAAAAATCAAATTTCACTTCATAACTAAGCTTCACTCAACTAAAAAAAAAAAAAGTCAAAATTTTGTAACAGGAAAGTAAGCAAAAAAAAAAAAAAGGAGTACGCATTAAAGTCACAGAAGAAGTGGAAAGGCCACACTGATTTACTGATACCGTTTTAAATATTCAGTCCCAGGCTGATCTTTCTCCATTAACCTAGTAGGAAACTGAACGCAAACTGCCCTTTTGTACCAACTCCGGAATACCAAGAGTTTGGGACAAGAAGCGTTACATTTTTTCCAGTACATCCAGATAAACTGGCCCTTAAGGCTGACTAATTAGGCAGCTTTTTTAGGGAATGAAAGATCATGAACCAAAAAGCTTATGAGCCAAGATCAAACAGCTCAGTTTTGTGTGTGTGTGATCCGCCTCAGATGTTTTCCCAGAACTGCACTTCCTGTGCAGAAGCTGCTTTAAGCAAAACATTCACACAGATTTAAAATTTAGAAGGTTGGACAAGTGTTTATTAATAAAAAGCTTTTAATTTATCTTATTCTGAAAAGAATTAAGTATGTTATTAGTCCTCTATTAGTCCTATATTTAATGAAAACAGAGCACACACCATCCTGAGCCTCCTTCAGGCTTCGCCTGCATTCATCCTTGTCAATAATCAAATAACCAGTTCTGGAAATACTGAGTCAGACATCAATATTGACAGAGGCTTTACATTAAGTTGAAAATCATTTTGTATTCTTACTCCTCTGCTGGGATTGTATGTTGATTTTTATTTATCCATCTACTGAAGTATCAACATTGCTATTTTCCCAAAAAAAGCACTCTTTTAACATGCTGTAAGCTCAAGATCATAATTCAGATTTTTGTTTCTTCCCATATACATAGCACATACCTTATTTATACTGTTTCCCTTCTGTATATTATACCCCCTCTTCCAACTAGAGAAAACTGACTACATTTAAAATAGAGTATTCTATTTCCCATCAAACTAAGACCTTCAAGGCCTAGAGCCAGTACTAAAGGTTTATGGGATTCCAACCCCCTGGATACTCATTAGCAAATAAGAGTCTTCAATATCAGGTTCCTGGAAGAAGATTTTAGCCTCACTTGCCAGTAATCTTTGGAATTTCACTGCACTGACACTACAGCAAACTCTTACCTCAACATGCTTCTGCTTCCAAAAGTCACCAGAATTATTGGTATTTGAGTTCCTCATGTACCAACCATGTCTGCTTTTATTAATATACCCATTATGAACGTGAACTAATTTGCCATATCCCTTTAATGGTAAAACTCCACAAAATCAACTGAAAAAAACCACATAATAAGCCCAAGTGTTCCCTTTTTTACCAGGTTATCAGAACAGGTCCTGATAGGAGCAGTGGTAAATACTGTTTAGGCAAAGCTACTCAAACTAACATAATTCTTCCTCATGTAAGAGATGATTCACGATGGGAATCAATATTTCACCTTCAGAGATCATGAACAATATCTACATCTTCTCCTCTGCACAGGTACAACCAGCTAATCAAGAATGATCTGCCCACAGCACAGTATTTATCTTGCTACTCTGTTCTGCCAGTAGACACTGCTCACAAGTATTGTCCACTTAAAGAACAATATCCATCAATCCACCATTCACTCGCCAATCTCTTAAGAATATTATGAATATTGCCAATCACAGTAGAAACAATCCTGCTCTGTCCCTAAGCGCAAAGTTTCATCTGTAGTCACACAAACAATGAGAATTTTTTTTTTTTTTAGAGAATAAGCATGATTATTAAAAACACCTCGATGAACTGGAAGGTTCTTTCTCTGATTACAGAGCCCCTCCTCTTTCTTTAGCTCACTACACAGTTCCCAGCACCTGAGGACTTTCAATTAACCACTGAAGTCCCTGCAAAACTGAAATGCTCCATTTATTCTGAATAGCCTGGGCCTTCAGAAACTTATCCAAACTTCTCTTTTCCATTTCCAGAGCCAGGATGCTTTCAGCAGCTTGACAATATTACTTTGGTACAGAAGACTTTGTAAGAACCTCAATTCATTTGTAACTGCTACTTACAGAATCTCAGACTGGTTTGGGTTGGAAGGGACCTTAAAGCTCATCCAGTTCCACCTCCTTCCACTATCCCAGATTGCTCCAAGCCCTATCCAATCTGGCCTGGAACACTTCCAAGGATGGGGCAGCCACAATTTGAGACCTCATGTTAAGGCTGCCTCTCCTAGATCCTGGTTTGAAAAGGTTTTATCACCTACATATGAGAGAACAAATTTAAAACAAACCCACTCTAAAAAATTATTTCAGTTCCTAGCACCCAAAATTCCAAAAGTTAGAAAGTTCCTTTCTATCCATTTTTCAAACCACGTGGTTGCACTTGGTCACCACCAGGATCTCCAGGACGCAAGATCCAAGCAGGCACTGATGCTGCCAAGAGTTCCACTGACAAGAAACTAATGAGCATCAGGAAATTCCTACAACCCCGTATCTCCTATTTTTATAAAAGCTGACATTGGATTATATTAGTTGCAATTCCAAATACAGTAAATACTACCAGTATGTATTTATATTTACCAAGAGCCCAATTTTTTTTCTTGTGTTATTAACATTAAACAGCTAACATGTTGTTTTGACTGGTACCGAGCTCAGATGAGTTCATATTGGGCAGAAGTTAATTAGTGCTTAATTCCAAAAGCAGAAAATGGAACAGTTTGGGAGTGGGATTTATGTAGGGTGGTTTTTTGTTGCTGTTGCTGCTACTATATTGGGGTTTTTTAAGAGGTTTCCACATTTTTGTCTTCACAAAGAAAGCGCTTGAATCAAAGTCACAAATTCTGTGTATTATCAGCTCCCTGAGCAGACAAGGAGCACTGCTTATTATCACCACCTTTGCATTTACTTGTACCTGTTTCTCCTGGGATAACAACAACATGCCTGAGGCTTACAACACATCTGAACTCCCAAAAAAAGGCATTTCTTAATGTGGATACTCCCTAAAGGAAAAAAATTGAACTTAAGATCCTTAAAAGCACAAGCATTAATTTTTGTGTTATGCATATGAAGTTTATTCATCATTAATGACAAACTTTCTGTCACATCACATCTTCATAATTATCCCCTAATTTAACATTCAGACACATCTTCAGACATTAACTGAGTCTTAACTATTGCCACTATATTTTCAGATGTTCTCCATATAAAATATTTCTGAAAAGAAGCTCAAACTGACATCACTGCAGGATTGTCTCTGGATGGGGTACTCAGTGGTCTGGTCTGCTTGACAAGGTGGTAACTGGTCAAAGGCTGGACCCAATGATCTTGAAGGCCTTTTCCAACCTTAATGACTCCATGTTCAGGAACAGTGAAACCACAGCACTCAGAGTTCTGCCAACCAAATGTTTCATTTTGCTATTTTTTAACTACCTGAAGACAAAATATAAGGATATTAAAGACTCAGAGTTGTTTACAGCACACAAGTAACATCAGGCACTTGAACTCTTCACTGAAAATACTGAGACTCTGCCATAAACAATTATTTAACAATTTTTATTTAACTATTATTTAACCTACTAAACCCTCCTAAACCCCCACCCCCCCTAAAAAAATAACATTTCCAAGATTGTGACATACTCCATGTGTTCATTTTGGCGCTACCAGGGGAAGAAGCTGCTACCATTACAGCTGTGCCATGAATCCATACTGTAGATTCCAAGGATTTCTTACAGAATGGGTGTCTTAAGCCTGGGGAAGAGAAGGCTCCAGGGAGAACTCAAAGCCCCTTCCAGTGCCTAAAGGGGCTCCAGGAGAGCTGGAGAGGGACTGGGGACAAGGGCTGGAGGGACAGGACACAGGGAATGGCTTCCCACTGCCAGAGGGCAGGGATAGATGGGATATTGGGAAGGAATTGTTCCCTGGGAGGGTGGGGAGGCCCTGGCACAGGGTGCCCAGAGAAGCTGGGGCTGCCCCCGGATCCCTGAAAGGGTTTCAGGCCAGTGGACACTTGGATGGAGCTTGGAGCAACCTGGGATAGCGGAAGGTGTCCCTGCCCATGGCAGGGGTGGAACCAGATGATGTTCAAAGGCCCCTTCTATCCCAAACCAGTCTAGGATTCTGCAATGATTCCATAAATGTCTTTACCTGAACACTCCAGTAACACTCAACTGACTTTTCCAAACCTTGGCCTGATGAGAAACAACCAATTTTCAATCTTCTCCATAACAGACTATGGTTAAGCACTGGAAAACTGACTTCATCAGCTACAGAATTAAGGCTAGCAAGATTTTGGTTAGTCTAAAATCATGAATATCACAGTCACCTGAAATGCCAAAAATTCACATTCCCCACCACTAAAACTTGATTGCATCTTGTGGCTACAGTATACACAAGACACCCCCAAGTAGGGTTTGAAAAAAAGTAAACAGCTTTGAGAAGTGGGGGGTTTACTATGTAAACTTCCTATTTTTCTCACTAAGCAAAAAAAAAAAAAATCTGTGAATAAGCAGTTATTTTCAAACATTTCAGAAATAGTATATCTTTTCCTTTTACCAAACATTATCACAAAAAAATGCCTTCAGGCAGCTTCTATAGAAGTTTGCAATGTGAGGAGGTAAATCAAATGTCAATGAAGTTTCCTTTGCCAGAGGGTAAGGAAAGCCAAGGGGAAGCACATCACCGAGGAGGATTACAGGACCCACAGACTGACAGGAGCTCAGGTCTCCATGACTTTGTCAAACTGAAAGCATCATGTTTTGAAGCCTGTTACATTCAGCATTCATTCTGTTGCATCTACTTGCACTGCATTTTCTGTACACACAAGTCATGCTGAGCTGCTATTCAGAGTTTTGCTAAAGCTTCACAATACCTTCTTTGCAATAGGAATCCCAACAGCAGCAGGCAGTGAAGCTCTGCCTTACCAGTGCATTCATTCCAGACACCAGCAGAAGCAGCATCCTGGGCAAGTCATTCAGTTTCAGATGCCTAAAAATAACCTATTGGTGCAGAGCTCACAAACACGAGACGAAAACACTAAATAAGTCTGCAGCAGAAGGTTTGGTGTCTCAATAGGAAGATAAAGAGTACATCTGACTTATCTCCATCATGCTCTCACCGAAGCAGCCTCACAGAAATAGAGCAGGCCATGAATTTTCTGTAAGGAGAATTGTAGAAGCCCATCAAATATTAAAAAGCACTGCAGATGTCTGCAGTCCTTTCTAAAAGCTTTTTTCAGACGAGCAAAGAGGACACATTAATTAATTAAATTAACTGTTTCCAAACATTCCGCTTCAACAGATCATTACCTTTCTTCAGATGTTTTTAATAGAAAATTAGTCTGTTCCTCCAGGGTTTTCATTCCAGAGTTTCTCTCTAACTGTAAAAATGTTTGTTTATCCAGGCTTTCAGAAGACTTCACAGAACCTCATTGCTTTCTGCACAACCTAAAGCAATAGTTACATCTCACTGATTTTCAGAAAGCCTCTAATATCAGCCACATCTCCAGGTTATCACTTGCACAAGCAAAAACCTTAAGTACAAATATTAAATTACCTGCACTGCAAAAAGAGCCTCTTGAAAATTACCAGGAAAGCATATGAATCACTCCAGCTTACTGAATTACTGCATTTACCCCACAATACACTTAATGGGGTTTCTTAAATTAAATTTGTCTCCACCAAACACATCTCCCTGTCACATGACATGAGCTGAATGCCTACAGAGAGGACTGAATTTTCATCAGATCCAGCTGCAAGGTACCTGCCTGAATAATTCTGACAAGATCAAGTTGTTTGTGTTCCAAGCAATCCTTCATTAGTACATTACTCAAAAATCAGTCATAAGATGCCTGTTTCTAAATAGGAAACCTGCTGAAAGACATTATTCCAGAACAGAAACTGGACTGAAAGCTGAAAAACATCATACCTATATTCGAAATGCCATCTTCTTCCAGTTCCTTTGCAGCAAATAACATCCTTTCCAAAAAAGCAAGGTGCAGAAATCAGTTTGTGCACTGTTCATATGCACCTATGCTGATTCAAACACATCATCAAGGCTTCAGTCAGAGAAGAACAGAGCTCTTTGAGGTGCCAACTTCAGCCACCCAGAGCTACGCAGCTCCTTTTACATTATCACAGGCAATAATTTCCTTCTCTTACATAAGAGGCAGAACTCCCAGGTGCCCCCGTTTCCAGCACAGTGCTGGCAGTGCAGGAAGAGGCTGCAGTTGCCCCGTGCCCATGCTGGGCTCTCCCATGCGCTGACCTAAGAGGCAGCAGATCAACACTGCTCCTCAGGGGTTCTAAAAATAGAACACCAGCTGCTATCAGAGTCCATGTGCTGATACCCAGCACCACTGACCAAGTGCCACATCTAAGACCTCCTATTTCCTTAATGCCACAGCCAGACAAACTTATATAGCACTCTGTATCTGACACTGAAAGGCTGCCCAATGTCAATTTAGTTCTTAGCCTGATAACCAGAGTAAAAAAACCAAACAAACCTTTTTTTAGCATAACCTTGCATGCCAGCTGTGGTTGCTTCAGAAGCAAGGAGGCTGTTTCAGGCTTTGAGAAGCAGCTACCAAGTGGAGACTCCACTCAGGTTTTCCCAGCACCAGTGCAAAAGACCATTCTCGGTGCACAGATGTCACACATAACTGGCATTGACAATTGGCACTGACACTCTTGGATCCAACAACATGAATTTATTATGAATTGAATCAGCTTTCAATTAATCAGATTAGCACCTCAGCTGTGAATACATACTCTTCAGAACCTTATTCTTGGACTGTGACCTCCTGTTACATTTCTATGATAGTGTGAGATAATCTGTCAAACAATCCAGTACAAAGTCCATGCAATTACATCCGCTTAAGTACAAATCCACTCTTGGCAATAAGCCTTCAACAGATACATCTTGTTCATATGTCAGTCAAGTTTTGTTCAAGTAATTACAGCCTCTTTCTTACAGGAAACAGCTACTGATATTTGCAAAGTCTCAAATTTCCAAAGCACTGAAGGGCAAGCCGAGCCTGGGACTTTCAGTTTTATGAATAGCAAATGGAAGCAGGGACATGAAGTCAGGATCACTGAGGCTTGCTATGGATCAGCCAGTCTATACTAACTGCAACAGGGATGTTTCATTAACATTCACCACTAATTGGTCTGGCTATAAAATGCAGATCAAGCTAAGTCTTCTCATGATTCACAAGTTTCTCCACTTGTACCACCTGTACTTTGTCTTTCCTTGACAGAGAGAACTTGATCACAACTTCCATCTTTCTGGTTTTAACCAATGCACACCTCAGATGGTTTAAAGTGGAACAGAAGGGATCAGAAACACGAACTGCAACACATTGGAGAGGCACGCTAGAACCTAAAGCAGAAACCATATTCTCTTATTTCTTACAAAAATCCATTGTGTAGGTCCCTTCTTTTATTCCCTTCTCTCTCTATTCTCAGAATGATGCTCATGCAAATTTCAGCTCAGTTTTGAAGTGTATGTGTACCTTAAGAACTAGTTCTGTAGTACACAGCAAGAAAGCAAAACTGGACCTCCGTTATTCATAACAGCCCATAGGCCCTAAGATATCTACCTGTTTCAGTCAGAAAAATGAATACAAAGATCCCACAGAACTTTGCCTTCTGCCTATTCATTCCTCAGATTACAAATGCCCCACAGATTCTTTTCAACATAACCAACATTCAATAGCACTCTGTGTGATTGCAATCTGCATTTACAGTATTTTTTAAAAATATACAAGACAACAAATACTCTCATTACCCTCCATCCTTTGTACAAAACACCTATAATACCTTTACATTTGTTAAATTAAATTAGATGAAATTTAATACACCAACTTACAGAGGAAAGTGAGTTCAATCTGTTCTTCAGTCTTATTCCTCTATTCAGTTTCTACTTATCCAGGTGCTAATGGTTCAAGTCTGGCTTTTTAGTTTCTGTAGTACAAGAGCCATGTCAGAAGGTTTATTGACTCAGAGCTACTACTTATTTCTAGCTGAAAACGTGTTCAAAATGTTGTCTTCTCACTTTACTCTTCAATCATCACCATTTGGTTAATTTTGAACCCTTTAGCAAGTGTTACACCATGAGAGTGTTGCTTAATGTCTTTAAAGCAGTCACGATCAACCATGGAAGATTTTATTCAGTTTTATAATTATCTGTAATTACCTAGGTCTAAACACTCTACACATTTTTTTCAGTTATATCTGTTACTTCAGTAAACCATTTGTAAACGTTTCCAAGTAGGAGGTAGCGATTTCCTCTAGCAGTAGTTATGAGTTATCAGTTAAGGAAGTTGATTCCTACTTGCTGGAATTATTTTATAGCTGATCGTTAGAACATTATGGCATTAGCCAACCCAACAGAATTAAGTCCTCATCATTCTTTAAAAGGTTTTCCCGTTATTATAATCTGATAAATGTAATTCATCTATTACTCAGCATTGTTTATTCACTGCTTTGGCTGTTTGCTGGCGTTTGTTGATGCAGCAGAGGGTTGGTTTAAGCTACAGGAAAACACCTGCAGGGCTAATCCTTGAGCAACAACTTCAGCTCTTGCACACACACCCATCCTTACAGCAAAGCTTTCTTTTCCATTTTCCATACACAAGACATGACAAACAATTTACCATGGAATGGTTTGGGCTGGAAGGGACATTAAAGTCCACCTCGTTCCACCCCCTGCCATGGGCAGGGACACCTTCCACTGTCCCAGGTTGCTCCAAGCCCCATCCAGCCTGGCCTGGAACACTTTCAGGGATCCGGGGGTGGCCACAGCTTCTCTGGGCACCCTGTGCCAGGGCCTCCCCACCCTCACAGGGAAGAATTTTGGACCGGCTATTTCAAGTTTTAAATTATCTTGCTTCTACACACCAGCTGTGCTCCTGCTACTCAACACACAGTTCCAGAGAACAGGCAGCTGCACTTGGCTGCTTTAGCCCCAAAGGTCGGCTGGAATTAAACCACAGGTTTGTTTGGAGATCTGCCTTCCAAGTGCATTTGTAGCCACCACATCCAACCCTCACTTCCCACAGATGCCTTGGATGTGAGGCAAACCACAAAACGCACAGTCATGAACTGAGCTTTTTTGAGCTTTTCCTCAAAATACTGCAGGATTTCACAGTGACCTAAATCAACTACATGGGCAAAAATGAGTCCCTAGGAGCAGCAAGTCTTGGGCAAATGGTCAGCACAATCCATTCTGTGTATTTATCTTTTTATACAAAGCTCCAATCTGACCTTTTAAAAGCTTCTGATATTCTACTTAACAGGAGTGGCAAAAAGCTATCTCCCTGTGTGTTACTCCAAAATGGTATGATTTTGTTTTACATTTTACATACATTTATTTTGCATCTATGCATACTATAGATCCTTCTCTCACCATCCTGGCTTACGCTTCACATCAATATTTCAAGTTTTCATCCATCAGCCATTGTTATGCTAAAACCTAGGTGTTAGCAGAGCTCTATTTTTGAAGTTGTCTGCCAGAGCATGTCTCACTCAAAGCAGCCTGTCAAAGAAATTCATCCCCAACACGAACAAAGAGATATTGAAAAAGTAGTTGATGTCATTTTATTTTTTTTTATGAGAGAACAAGTCAGTGAGACAGATCTAGATTATTACAAAACATAATAAATGATGCTATTTCCAAAGCCCACTGAAATTCAAAATTCAGGAATTTGCCAGAAAAATTGTTCTGAAATTAATTAAATTATTTTATTTATTTAATTGCTCCATATTACATTTGGTGCAGCCAACTCCTCACAGCCCATGCCCCATAATCCTTACCTTATACAGGGGAATTCCCCTGTAACAGAATTCATTTATGGAGAAGATATGGGATTAATTTCATGGCATCTTTATTTTGGAATGACAAATTCACCAATTAAAAATAAAAAGAGACAAGAAAGGGACAAGACTTCAAGCAAAGCCTAATTCAACCAGGTTGTTCAATTTAATGTAAGTTGAGGTTGAACTCAAGTCACCCCTCACTGGAATCTACTCTAAAGAGCAGCAATTCCTATTAGCTGAAGATATCTTTTGCATTTTCTCCTCAGCCATCAACCAACTCATGCTAATCATCACCTTTTCCATTAGCATAGAGCTAGAGAATGCTCTGAGAACATCTGCCTTCAATAATTCATCTCTCACACTAATAAACTCCTGAGCCAGTGGCTGCAGATGCACCTCACTTTTCCCCTTCCATACAAACCCTAATTACTTTTCTGAGTGTATTTATTAGCTTGGACAGCCGCCCACATCCCTTTTCAGTTCTCTGCTTATCATCTGCCTTTCTATGCAAATAAACACTCATAAAAGCCTGAAACCTCCTAAAGACCTTATGAAGAACCACAGCCCATCTCCATCACCAGCTCTTAGTGCAAAGGAGGCATCTTACACGGATACTCATTAGAAGGTTCTTCCAAGAAGAAGAGGGTAATCATTAAGGTAAGTGGCACTCAGTTATTTAACACTTACACTCTTTTACCTTTCCTGCCTGGGATTCTCCCTGCTCCATCACATGGGCAGCAAGCTGGGGTCCCTTCACATGTTTTCATCTCAGTCACTGCCTGAATTTCAGATCAAAAATCAAACACAGCTGATCTGTAAACCAATAAGCAAAGTTATTTTTCAAGCAACTGTCTTCAACATCAGCAACTCAATACTTGTAACAAAGCAAAAGGTAAAAAGCTCTTATAGCTAAGTCTAAAAGCAAGCAAAGAAATCAAATTCTTACTTGACCTTTTAACATGCTGGTGTACTCTTTTTTTCAATTATGAGCATAAGCTGAAAACACTAATTCAGAGTTGAGTATCAGCCCCTTGGCTTGTTTCTTATATTGTATTTACCACTGTTTGAAAAGAAGCATCTGAGATCCTTCCATAGCAATTGTCAATGCTCCTAGACAAAGGTTTAATAATTATTAGCCTGATTCCGTTATTTCTGAAAAAAAACAACCAAACAAATAAACCCAGCCAGGCCC
This sequence comes from Eulacestoma nigropectus, assembly GCA_013397775.1. Classification (NCBI taxonomy): domain Eukaryota; kingdom Metazoa; phylum Chordata; class Aves; order Passeriformes; genus Eulacestoma; species Eulacestoma nigropectus. The sequence continues at coordinate 574,185 of VZTE01006560.1, forward strand.
CAATTAGTTACAGCAGTACAGGACTCTCCTGGTATTGTGAATTTCTATATTTCACTTCAGTTGCTCCAAGTCAATATAAATTCTTTTCACTGCACAGCTACTAGGCCAAAGTCAAAATGCTTTTCTCCCAGTTCAGCCACAATAGACTGATCTTCATCTCTTTCCCAGAAATCTAATTAAGTCCTTCTCATAACTGCTCAGAGAATGCAATAAGATCCAATTTCTTCGCAATATTTATTATTGCAGTTATCATCTTGCAACAGTTACAGCCAAGTAAGCATCTGACCAAGTCCTAAAAAGTACCATTGTTTTGCTTAAAACCTTCTCCAAGTGCCTCAGTCACAATCGATGTGAGACATGACTCAAGAGTGAAGGAATTTTGCAGATCCACAAAACCTGGTGAAATAAAAATTGGCTCTGAGTAGCAGCCAGCAGCCAAGGAAAATCGATTGCTGCCCCTGATCAGCACACAGATCACAGCTCTGTTTTCTGAACAAACTGAAGGTGTCCAACTCGGTTATGGCCTGAAACGACAAAGACTGGGGACTTGTGCAGTGTCACGGCTCAGCCAGAAAATAAACAACTCTTGCTGTTCAATGCTCTGCCCTGTCCATCCGGCTAAGCTCACAAACAAACCAAACTGAGCCACGCTTCCAGTGCCAAATGAAATATTTCCACCAGAAAACACTTCCTGTTGACAAACACGCATCAGCCCTGCTCGCTTGCTATGTATTTCTAGGAAATAGAATAGTATTTTGCAGATTCATTTGTAAAGATAATCACTGCAAGCAATTACAGGATCAAGCACTTGATCAGATTTAAGCATTCAATACACACTGCCTATTTACAAACACCTGGTGATAATCCCATGTTGTCCTAGACAGAGAGGAACAAAAACCAGTTCTGAACAGTGAGTGTTTCTTTCTAGGTAACTTGAGGAAAAAGTTACCTTAAATTATACAACAAATAATTAATGTTATCAAAGGCAGTGGCCCTGGCTGCAGCCCTAGCTCTGAGGAGAAGCACCCAGCCCTCTCCTCACCCAGGTCACATTTAAACCAGGAGAAACACTGCCACTTCAGCTCTGGACATTAGGAAAAAGATGCCAATTCCAAAGCTTTTATTCCTCTCAGTCTAGGACAACAGAGGATTATCACCAGGTGTTTGCAAACACTCTCCTCGCAAAGCTGTGAAGTTCTGCAAGTGCAGTAACACAGGCAATGGTTATTTCAGCCAGGTTTCACACTAACAGTGCCAGAAGCCAAACACAAATTATTCAGAATTATTTTCAGACATAAACCAGTAGCAACCAGCTATATAATTCCTCACTCTGGTTCATGACAAATGAAAGCCCTAATTCTTTTAGGCAAACAGTGAATTATTGCAAACTGAAATAAGCTTTCAGCGAAGTGGTTCAACTTCCAGGACATATGCACTTGTTAGATTAATTCCCACTACATTTTCATCTGGATGCCAACACAGAGGTCACTTCCAGCATGCTGACCCTTGTCCCACAGGGTTAGGGCTTGTATTTAATACACATTCAGGCACAGCTACACCACTTGAAGTTTGCACAGCCTGAGCAATTACCTGTAACTGAACAGAAACCTGAGGGCAAGCCAGTCAAGAACTCCTAAGCCTCAACCATAATGGAATTCAACACAAAACTTCTGCATACCAGCATGGTTTTTTATCTTCCAGGGAGTGAAAAGTCCCTTTATTTTCAGTTTTATTATGGATGTAGCTACTACTGGCATTTCAAGAACACGCCATCTAAAATTAGCAGACGCTGCTAGCAGCACGCATATTAAAAAGGCCAACGCTCCTAGCAGTAAGTCAGAATGTGTTTTCATTAAACCTCACCTAGAAATTAAGATCCAAGTCATCTGGAAGGTGCTTGAATTTAATAGGGATGAGAATTTTTTACTGAACTGGTGAGGAGTGATACTGGTGTCTAACAATGCTCATCAGTAGATTCACAATGACTGACAAAGTTACTTCTTCAGTGAGATCTTCCCGACACTGTCAAAGCAGCAGATGTGGTGTTTTACTCACACCCCCAACCCAAGCCATTTTTCCATCTCCAGGCAAAAAATATCAATATAAGGTAGAAAATCTGAATGAACAACTTGAAACCTGTTTTTAAACCAGAGTGGTCCTCAGAAAAAAAGTTATACAGCTTAACTAATAGCTACCCAGAAGAAATTCAATAACATTATATCAACGGATTTGTCTCAGATGTCTCTCACTCCCCAAAGAACAGAAACTTTGTAAGAGAAAACTTCCTGCTGTTTGCATACTCTGAATATTCAACAGTATCATATTAGAAATCAGATTGCCTTGGATTTGGCAACACTGTTCAAAAATTTGCAACTCTTCCATCATTGCAACATTTTTCTGCAAGTTTAGATTTTAGAATTTGAGAGTATCAACATGAGATACTCTGAAATACCTGTAGCCTTCCTAAAACACAGGTTTTAGGAAGGCTACAGCCCGAACAAGTAGATGGAAAGAAACTTCACAGAAATGCAGCACAGTATTTGTAGCAGACATATTACAGCTAGGTATACCATTTATCTCCACTGAGCACTTCTACAATTTAAAAAAAAAAATTCTCAACACATGATCTGAACCCTGAATATTTAGAAAATAAGGTAAATTAAACTTCCAGCACTCCTAGCTTTACTGCAAGTACAACAGCAAAGAAAACTCATTGATTTATCCTGAAACCCTGTGAAGTGTGCATTCTGCTCACAAGCACTTAATGCTTCAAGTTCCTAACCCCTGGTATCATATCTTAAAAATAAAAGGTGAAAATTACATGCGTGATTGTTCAGCAATGCTGAGAACCTTTCACTAAAGCTTTGTAACTTGTGATGCAAATTTAACTTGTACTAAAAACCTGAAAACATAAACATTGTGTTTTTCACTGAAATATAAGATCACATTTCTGAAAAGCTGAAGATGTATGTTTTGAACAGGGTTACTGCTCTAACTGGGCTGTATCTGCAGTCATCCCTTATCAGACTACTCAAACACCTCAGTATCAGGTTAGCTAGGGAAAAGGAAGTATTAGGACAACATGAGAAGGCTGATCTATGCTGGCCTGTTAGCTTATTTTTTCATTCAATGAAATTTCCTGATAAATGTTTCCATGGAAAGTTTATGTTGGCAGAATTCTCATCTCTACAGCACTCCGTGGTTTTCCAGACTCACTGACAGAAGGAATCAGCTACAGAACAGAGCCCTCTGGTTTTGTAGCGCAGACAGACAGGGGAAGAGGGATTGAGTGAAAGGAGACCCAGCCAACTGTACTTCGGACTCAAGCACTCACGAACTTGGGGATAAATAATCACATTCCACAGAATGCAGATTGCCCAGTGCAAAACTTAATTGCGTGTTTTGGCCAACAGTTGTTCCTCTGAGTGCTGCAATTATCTCAACATTAAGGGATTACCACAGTCACCCACTAATTACAAAATTACTTAGATTGTACCATACAAAGTAGCCAATACCGAGCAGTATTAGCATAAGACAACAACTTGACTTCAGGAACATGCTGCTGATCTCACTCAAGCCTAGGACACAGCGCAGATTTTCCAAGTTATAGAAATCCTTTGTTCTCCCCTACAGCGGGTGTTGAGATTGTAACAAACTGTCTCTTTCACTCACAAGTCTCTAACAAACAACCTGACCATCCTCCAAAAAAGAACAACTCTGGATAGTCAAGGTCAATCAAAAGTTAGAATAAAGACTAGATTTCCTTTCCTTGATATGGTTTGGGTTGGAAGGACCTTCTCTCCCAGAGAAACAGGTTCAAGTTTGTTAGGGCCTGGAAGTTATTTTACAGCCTACTGAGGGGTTCAGCAGCAAGGGTTATGTGCAGCATCCTACCCTGCTTCTGCTCCTTGAGGAAAAGGAAGTTTAGGTGTAAGACAGCAATTCACAGAACAGAGCCAAGAGCCCTCCAACACCCATCAGCTTTGCAACAGCAAATTAAATATCACAGGCTCACCCACTCCTAAACTACGCTCTCAGAAGACCGTGAAGATCTACATCTGTTTTTAGCAAGTTGATATTCCGCTGCTCAACTTTACCACAAGTCTTTCAGGTTTCTAGTATTATTTTCAGCTAAATCCAACCTGGGAATCAAGCGGCACACCACCTCATTTTGCATTCAAGTTTAATTGAGGTTGTCGTAATTCTAAGGCACAAAGGAGCAGAGTATTATAATCCTCAGGTTACAGACTTTGCTTACCTGACTAGCTTAGAGAGGCTTTACTCTGTGGGGGTTTAAAAAGAATTAAAATAAAAGCTTAATTTTTCCCCCCCCAATCACTCTCAGCATCTTTATTTATTATTAATCAGGTCTCATCTGCTCAATACATCATTTCCATAAGATTAGCAATCAGCCACATGTTACGAGAAGACAACAAATCCTGTGTCCTTTTCTCAACATAAAGCTTCCACCTCCTCAAGTAAACAAAGAGCAGAAGCTAAAACAGTTTGTTGTCTTTTATGCAAGTCAGCCCCTGGATGAAAAACACCATGTTACAGAAAACAGATTTGATTTTCAATCTCAGTTATTTCCATCTTACATCACAATTTGTCATTAGCAAGGGCCTTTATCTATTCCTTCTTCTGAGTATTCCCCTGTCATCTCTCACTTGAATGCAATATAAATACAAGTACCTTGATTTACTGTTCTTTTCAGGGAATTAATACACTGGGTTTTATTTTAAACAGGTAAAAGTTAACTGCAAATTCATACATTTCCTGACAAGTGGATGGAAGATGCAAATCAAACAAGTGCCAAGCAGTTAAAAATACTTGCTTTTACATCAGCTGCTCGTTACTACATAGCACATATAAATGTTTAAATACAGAAATTACTCTGAATGTTAGCAATCACAGAGACCAGAAGCAGATCCAGCAAATCCCTTCACAACATCCAAGCAGATGAAAGTCATAATCTAGAAGCCTTCAAAATTCTCTCAAGTTATGTCATTTTAGTTCCTATCTCAAAGTCTCCCAGAACAGCTGTTTGTCCTTGAGTATTACAAGAATTTGGCTTCTTTTTACTTCCAAAAGTCAACAGCCTGCAACCACTCAAGAAGTTTAGGAGAGTAAAAGCAATGTACACTGAAGCTGCTGCATTCCAGCCATCACCTGTGTTTCAATGGCCTGTTTGTCCTGCTTGGAAGCAAACACCAAGCAAAAAATGCTTCTTGCAAGTAAGGAAATCACTCGCTATCCCATACCTCAAGTGTATATAGCTATCTTGACCATTAAAATCCATTTTTACAGCTCCATAGGAATTACTTACAAGCTATTACAGCTAGAAAACAAATCCCATGCTCTCTCCCCAAGTGATGATTTTCCATGTCACATCCCTCATCAGCATCAGAGCTTCTACTTGTCCACAGTCCTGAGGAGATCAAACCAAATATTCTTCTCTCATACACAGCTCCCAGGTTTTCAAAGTCCATTTGTTTTCACTCAGGTTTTTTGGGATGCAGACAGACACATCTGGATGTAAATTTTTAGCAACTGATTCAAGCTCCAGGACCAGAAGCAACCACAGGGGCCTTCAGTTCCCTCTGGTCGATGTGAAATTGCTCCAGCAGTAGCTTGGCCACAGCATCCAAAACACAGCATGGATGCCAACAGATGAGCTACTGTCACTACTACAGAGGCAACATTTCCAAGATGCTTACTGTACCATCTCCTAAGACTCAGGTTTTATGTTCTGCTTTAAAAACTGGACTAAAATTAGACTTGTCTAATTTTTTTCTTTTTTATTTGAGTCTCTATGGGATGGTAATACAACAATAATTTGGAAATACAAAATCTGGAGGACAGTTCATAATCAATATTATCCTGTTGCCATCACTGCTCCTTTTCTAGAGCTTTATGGAAATTTCAACCAGGTATCTTCAAGTTCAAGCCCACCGCACTCATACTTGATTTTAGTTTTTAACACTTCAACATGTAAGAAGTGCCTGTTACGCCCACAGATAACACTTTTCCTCTCTCCAGATGTGATCCTCACAGCAGACCCATCACACAGCCTAAGGACCCGAGAGTGATTAGCAGAAACCAATACAAATAGACAAAGAGTCACAGGGTAGCAGTGTTTTTTTCTGGCACCCTGTTGTGTTCTACACACACTATTCCCAGTGAAACCTGTATCTTAATCACTATCCAGGGAATATATTACCCTGAGGACAGTAAATGTCCAGTCTCTGCTGACATACCTCGCTAGAAACAGCCTTTTTATTGACGTCATCAAGTTCACAGAGGCAAATGAGACAGATGCTGAGACAACAGACAGCTCATATTCAGGAAGAACATAGATTTATAGAAGTGCGTTCATCCCTGTTTGTAGCACATTGTTGGTCTAGATTGAGGCTGTAATTAAAAAAAACAATGATCTTGTTTGAAAAAGATCTAATCCCATTTGTAATTAGATGTCCATATTTCATGTCCCTAATGTGGCATCACTCACCAGCTTTTATGAAGTATCACCACTTACCTAGTAGGCAATACTTGTATCTGCTGAGAAGGGAAACAGTATGAGAACTACACAAAACCAGCTGCAGAATGTCAGACAAGGAGGAGAAATGTCTCCATGTTGCATGGTAACACAGGTTTCTCTGACAGCACCTTTCACTGGAATTCAGGAATACCAGACAACTTCTAAACCACTCCAGTGTTGCTTTCTTCCAAGACGATGGTATTTGTATTCAAGCTTCTAGCAGGTAGCTGGTTCAGCCTGAGTACACCACCTTATTTACATACTAACTGAAAAAAATAATCATCTGAAACACCACCAGTGGCTACCTGGGTCCCTACAAATTCTAACAAAATTAATTTTCCCCATTTATCAACCAAGTTTTTAAAAACCTATTGGCCTAGTTAGCAAATCAAGGGATATAAACGTGAGCTTTAATTTTAATAACATGTCATTACCTAACAACAAGTAATCCCTAAAGGGACATATTTGCACTTTTTAGGTCACTGAGGTATTTTGCCTCTTGCTGTTGACAGGCTATATTCAAATCACAGCCAAACACCTGTATTTAAATGCTTTTTGCTTCCAAATTGACTAATTTCTTTCAGCCGTCTGTAATCTCATTTCAGTGCTTGCTGTGAGAGCAAGCCAGTCAGGCTCAAATTAGAAAACCTGATATGATTAAAGTGTCTAAATCACCTTGAAATATTAAGTTTGAGATAGATTAATGTTCATTTTGTCAAACACCCACTTTAATCCAATATGTTACAGAAGCAAAGCAATCCTCCCCATTCACACAGAGAGCAGCCTGTACAACTCTCAATACTGAAGAATCAGCTCCATCCTGAAACAGTTCTTGCCTTATTTAAGGAAAGGTAAAAGTCATCTCTTTAGACTACTGCATTCATAACCTAACATTGGGATTTTCCCTATCAGCCTAGAAATACAAAAGCTCTCTGGCTTACATTAAAGTTCATTGGTTTGCACAGTAAAATACTCAAAACACATATCCTCTGCCAGCCAAAATCACAGCCAAAATACCTCCATTATCCCACCACTGCATGAATATACCTATTTTCCTTGTTTTCCCACTGCAGTTTCTGCTGCACTGACATCACCACCAATTCAAATGGCACACCGTGTTTTCCATTACCTAAAACTGCACAGACAAGTATCATACATATTCTACCTTCACCACATAGGTAACAACAACGTAAAAATTATTACCATATAGATGACGGTAATTTTCCACCTTAAGTGGGGGTGGGGGAGGGAAGCATGCTCTGGAATATTTTTTCAGCTGTTGTTTAAATCCCACAAAGTACAACAATGAGACTACATGAAAGCCACTGAATTTCCCCTTTAACATTACAGGGACTAAAATGGACCAGCACTTGAATTCGGCATTTAAAGCAAAACGGGGCCCCCCAATTGTTTATGTTTGTCTGCAGACCAATTTTAAAACACATGTAATGCTCCATCTTTAAAGCTTTTGTCAGATAATTTGGAGAGGATTAGCGAGTGAGCAATTAGTACATGCAGTTCACATCAACTATCACGCCAATTAGCATCATAAATCAAACCAGCAGCCCTCTGACTGAATCCTATTATGCGGGAAGCAAGATGTTCCAGTAAGCAAAATATTCCCAGAGAAGTAATGCCTTTCTGCAAGTCACGCAGGGCTCCTGATCTCAGCTAGAATACTACTTTAAACAGGTATTAGGCAGCTATCAAGGCAGGTGTCTGCTGTAAATATTGACCACCTGGCACCCAGATACCAACATACATCACTCCCTCCGCCTCAGAGGTCACACACCTGGGTATTCAGCCCAGCTTTCACCTCCAGCAAGCTGTGCCCCACCCTACTTAAATTTCTTTTTCAAGATAAATCAATAACCAGATCCTTCCATCCATAAACTCATGTATTGTTGTACATCCAGATGCTATTAAATGTCACAACCTCACAGCGGAGAGGCATTTTTGAAGCTTAATTAATGCAGGTTAAAATTAGACTCTTATTTTGCATGAGAAAAATAATGAAATGGGACTAAACGGATGAGTTGCCTCAGGGTATAGGAATCGTTTTTCCCAGCTTGTTCTGCTCCTCCCTGCTTTCATTTACTCAGCTCCAAGGGTGGAACTACAGATTGCCAGTCAAGTAGCAGAATTGCCATAGAAAAGTGATAAACCACTACAGCAAGGTCCCACCTGCACTCAGGCTGCAGCTATAGATTTCTGTTGTATTCAGAACACACCAGCAGAATTGTCAATTCTTACAGTTTCATCATCCATCATTCATGTCACCACCCCGTGCAGGGGCTCAGAAGCTGGCCCAAGGACCCACAGAGATCTTCAAACTCCAAGCCTGAACGGCAATCCAAAACTAATTTTATGAAGGAAAACCATTACTCGGCTTTATTCACAATAGAAAGAAAACAATCCTATTAATTCCTTAGCATGTATTGAAAATACGAACAAAGCTTTACTACAAAAGCACTTTTAAACTCTGCTACATCATTGATTTTATGTTCATGACAGCAATGGAACATTATTTTCCTTCATTGTCATTATTTATTAGCTTTGATAGTTGACAATTGTACCCTCGGCAGTACAACCAATAACACCTTCTGGCTAGAAACAGAGATGGTGCAATTCATAACAAAGTGATTTTTATTATCAGAATCCTCACAATCAAATACCCACGTCTGTTAAGACTTTCCAAGCTATCATTCTAGTTTTAGTGCTAAAAAGCGATCCAAATAAGAGATATACAGCCCATCTTTCTCTCTCTCCGTACCTGCTTCACAACCTGCCTCCCACAGCAGCTACAGCAGCAGATATTAAGCTGTATGTCACTTCAGCGATAGCAAGCTCCTATCTCTGACTTTTGATTATTTCTTATCAGGCCAAATTTGTCATGTCATGCCACCTTACCTAAATATAAACACCTACCAGGGCTATCCATGAGCTGTACAATAGCTGTAACAGTTTACTATCACCTAATATTAGTTAATATCTTATCTTTCTACATCAGGAAGAACTCAGTCACTGAAGCCTAACTCCTACCATGACAAAGCTTACAAAAGAAAAGACATCAATATTCAAACCTAAGAATCCAGTGGCAGCTCAATTACTCCTTCTTACTATTCCAGCATTACTAAATGAATGAAAGAAGTTTCCAAGAGAACCTTTGCATTCTGCAGTCAGCTCAACTTTTTGAAAGCAACACAGGTAATTTGCTAGGCCAAGTCTATGACAAGAAGTGCCATCGGTTCCTACTGCTATAAGTTGGCTTTACGGTTTTCTTGGCTGCATTAGTGTGCTATAGTTGCCACAGGAAGGCTGAGGAATGACCTGATTCTTGCCTTTGAGACATGACAATTACTATGAAGCTTCAAGCCACCTCAAGGAATTTCACTGAATGAGTAATTCTGGCTGTAGCAGTGTAAAAAGCAGGAAAAAAAAGGACCATTCCAACAATTTGCACCTGCTAACCTCGCTCAAAGCAGCCGATTTAAACTGCAAAGCTACAATCGTTTTCATGCTTTGAGAACACTCCTAGATCCTTTCTAGAATGCATTTACATAGCTCTAAAACCACCCTCCCTAAGTTTCTGGGCAAGCCTACTTAAGATTCTTTCCTAGACCTGGACCTGGACATGTATTTCAACTTCATGTTTATCAATCCATTCACAGGCTTGGAGATTTCAATCTCCTTCCCCACTTCCCCAGTTACAGAGAGTTTTCCTGCGTTTGGCTGGGGTATCTTTGAGGAAATTCACTGATGGACAAAAAACAGCAGCTATCAAAACACTGTCTGATCTTGCACAGCAAGGTCACCCTCCTAAACCACAGAATCTCCTGAGCTGGAAGGATCCTGGTCCACAAGGATCATCCAGTCCAACTCCTGGCCCTGCACAGACATGCCACCAATCCCACCCTGTGTAGCCCTGAGAGCATTGTCCAAACGCTTCTTGGGCTGTGGCAGCCTTGGGACTGTACCCATTCCCTGGGGAGCCTGGTCAGTGCCCCAGCACCCTCTGAGGGAAGAACCTTTTCCTGATATCCAACCTAAACATCCCCAACACAGCTTCGTGCTGTTAGAGATGCTATAACAAAGGGTTCCACCTTTGTGGATACTGGGGGGGAACGCAGAAAAAAAAGAAAAATAGGAGAAGTAACATCTCTTCAACACATACACTAAAACTTTCAAGTCCAAGATTATTCTAACCAGGCACAAAATTCCTCATTTGTCCACACACTGGCCATCTCCAAATTCACATGCCAGGCATCTGAGTTGGGACGTTGCCCAAGTGATGGAAAAAGCTCCTGGCACATAAGGCGTTAACTCAGACACACCAGCGTTTGCCAGGTTAAATGGGATCCATTTAACTGATTGCTGTCTGGGCATCCCAGTGCCATGCTTTTAGCATATTTCCTCTGGAGAGCACAGTTGCTGTGATACCTAAAAGACAGGCTTCCTGGCTGCTCTCCTGCGCATGAGAAGCTCAAACAAAGATAATGGATCTCTCACATTCGAACCTACTGTATCTGTATAGCCAAGTACCGGTCCTACAAAATCCTGCAACAGTGACTGACTTGCTGTGTCAGTCCTCCTTCTGGTTATGGTACTGAAAAAGACAGCTGCAAATTATAGAGGCAGTGGTAGAATTAATAGAAAATTTACTAAAAGGAACAACATCTGCAGTTTTGGTTTAATAGAAAATGTAAGCACTACCAAGTTCAAGTGGAGGTTTAGAGTTAAGTCGTGTTGAGCACTGATTTGGTCTAAGCTATAAACAGTTTCTCAATCCCTTTAAAAATAATGAAAAAAAAATTGAAAAATTTAAGCTTTTCACAGACAAACACAAATACAAAGCAATAAAGCTAAAGCTATAGATTCATTTCCAGTGTTCCTCAGAGTCCCTTTGCTTGCCTGTATCTTTCTTCAGTATAAAAGGGAAAATTACCAAACTAAGTAACTGTCTCATCATTAGGTTTACACTCATTATCCAACTATGTAAACTAGTAAAGCTACAAAGGAGACACTGAAATTACATCTTTCACACAGATCAACCCTGTGGTTTTAGTACTGGCTTCCTGAAGTGGTTAACTGAAGCCTATTTAAGCAGTAAGAAAGAAAAATGAAAGAACAAGTCATTCTCTGGGTGAGAAATGCACCACTATCTTAACACCCTTTCATCTGTACCATTATGCAGGTTCCAAATACATTAGTCAGAATCCTGAAATTGCATTAATGAGGCTGAATGTGCACATACTGATTAAGGAACACATCTGCTTCCATCCACTTAAAAAAAAATATTAAATACTTCCAGAGGGCTTTGGAATTGCCAGCTGCCTACAATGGACTCACCACCACCAAGGAAACCTGACAACCTCACTGTTTCCACCCTGGAATTAAAATTTAAAACAAACTTTCTAAGAAATCGTAGATTCCTGGTAGCCAAAACACATCTAAGTGAGATGTTACCTTATTTCTAACACGGGTCACAAGATTTATGCTGCATTTATAACCTTAGCACAATTACAACAGAAGCACAAATTAACTGCAAACAACTTCAGATCAAAAACTACTAAGAAGTAGTTGAAAAGTCTTTCCTTACAGACACAGGGAACCCCTAAATTAAAATCACCCTCCTTTTCAGTCTCCATTGGTATAGAAATCACAGAAGTCTTCACCTCAAACATCAGCAGCATCTCGACTTGTCCACATCTGGCACTTTCTTTGCTCTATTTCATGGTGTGAGGACAGGTAAGAACACAAAAGAGAAGCTGAGCCACAGTTCTCCCTCAGCATATGTGACAGAAAGTACAAACTGCTTGAAGGCAGTCAAGGACAAAAACTAATATAACAGAAGACAAATCTCTTTCTCCCACAGACATTAGGATTATCAAAACTATTGAATATACTACTTGCTCTCTCAGAACAGAAAACTTTATCCACTGTAGATTACTAAGCAATCATTTTGGATTTGTTCCACAACTGATGTAAAGCCGTGGGTATGAAGGTCACACAGAAAACCCTCCACAAAAAAACTAACAATTGCAGAAAGGGATGTTTGAAGTGCACTGTCAGCAAAAGGTCACACAGTTGAGATACAACTGAGTTCTGAGATTTTTTTGGAGCTTACATTACCTTCTCTTCAAAGATTTGCCAAAAATATCACCACTACCATTCACCTTGCTTATTGGTAAGGACAAAACCAATTCCAGTGGTGACGCAGTAGAGAACAGAGTATTCCTGAAGTCTGGGGAAAAGTTGTTCAACTGCCTGGCACTACTCCAAGCCTCCTTCATTAGGCAAAAACAATGCTGGATTTTTTAATTTCACTTACAAACATACTGTAGCCTGACAGCTATAAGTGTATCCCTTAAATATTAGCAATTAATGACATACCTCGTATTCCCACCTCAGTTTTCACAGCATGATCAAAGATACAAACCTATTCCTTCAAGTGGCAAAGTTAAGACTAAGACCATGGCTACTTCAAGCGCTGGAAAAAAAGCACTTTTCCTAATCGGAAAATAAGTCTTGTGAAGACACTTAGCTTGAGCACCGATGTCACCTTTCGGAAGCCACAACTGCCATTTTGTTACTGCTCAGTACAATGCAAAAAACAAACACAGCAACCCAGCTTCCAAAGTGTTTCCTTTTCCCAAGTGCCTGAGTTGAGCAAAAGCAAATCCAATGTCCTATCTGTGGCACTGCCCCCTCTTAGGGAGTAAGACTCATTTGCCAATTTAAATAGAAATAAAAACAGTGATATGTATCCACAGCAGCATGAACTCTTGTATCAGCATTATTGCCTGCTGCTTTCAACTAATCCCCCAAAGCAAACGGTAGGAGAAGGCCGGCACACTCCCTGAAAACCCTAAAGCCTCACTACACATTTGTTCCATCAACATCAGCTGATCCACAGCAGGTCTCCTTTTGCGCCTCGGAGAAAGAAGTTATCCTTACAAGTTAATGGTTTAAGGCTTTCCTCTTGATCTGTAACTCTTCTGCGCTTGCTCAAAAGCCTCTGATATTTAATCATGCAGCTTTTGCAGAGACTAGCAATGAAGCATTTAATTTAAAGCCAGAATAAGACATTCCAAGAACTTCAGACACAACTGTCAAACCTAGTTTTCAGTTTACCATGCAAGTACACTTAATATCAAGCATTTGAATCTTCTTATTTACCCATATGCTGGAGTCTGCCATCTTCCACGTTAAAAAGAAGTATGTTTCCATTTGCATATGAGCCACACAAACAGCAAAACACGCACTGCATTTCACCAGTCTGTTCACATTGGAGGTCTACAAACAGCAAGACTGGATCACAGAGTGGTTTGGGTTGAAAGGGACCTTCAAGATCATCCCATTGCACCCCCTGCCATGGGCAGGGACACCTTCCACTATCCCAGGTTGCTCCAAGCCCCATTCAACCTGGCCTTGGACACTTCCAGGGATTGAGGGGCAGCCACAGCTTCTCTGGGCACCCTGTCCCAGGGCCTCAGCACCCTCAGTGCAAAGCACCCTCTGAATGTTACCTTTGAGCCAGCTTAACAGCTCAGGGCACAAAGCTGCATGTGCACAATCAGCAGAAAAGGGCTTTAAGAGACTTGTCCCAAACACGTCGCCCTGGCCGTTGCAGGAAACAATCCTCACCCAAGTCAATGCTTACTGTGTATCTGCAAGCTCAGAACCTAGCTGGATACACTTACTCACCAGGTATGTGGTCAGATTCCCTACGCCTGAATCACCCCAATTTAATCCCCCAGCAAACCAACAAAAATAGCACATTCCCATGCTCTATTGTGCTCACCCAGGAATCTGAAACAACATGGCTGTTTGGAGAATCAGTTTGATCATGTCAAATTACATAGTTTGAGCCACAGTTCCAACACGCACAACCATAACAAAAGCTCCAAGAGGCCAATTGCCATCACGGTTTCAAGAGGCAACTGTGTTATGTGATATCTGGGGGTTTTTTCACCTTTGGTCAGTGATGCCTAAATATCAACTACGCCATCATTCTCTTGACGTATTGAAACAATATAACAAGTACCCAGAGTCAGAGAATCCCAGAATGGTCTGAGTCAGAAGTGACCTTGAAGCCCATCCCATTCCAGCCCCTGCCACAGGCAGGGGGACACCTTCCACCAGACCAGGCTGCTCCGAGCCCTGTCTAAGCTGGCCTTGAGCAGTTGTAGGCTTGTATTTCCCTAGAGAAAACAATGCTTTTGCAGCACATGCATTTGTCAAGTAATTTGTTTCAGACTTCAACAGCAATAGAAATGTTAAGATACTATTACTGCCTCAACTCCAAAAGTGAGTAAAACTACTATAACATTGTTCTCAACATAGCCAATACCAGCATTCAAGGGGTTACAAAGTTGGACAGCTACAATAATTAGATGCCTCTAAGGCTCATGTACTTCAAGAGTTTTAGCTCCACCCTAAATTACTTTATTTTCAAGAAACAGTACTTTTAAAAGTGACCAGAAGAAAAAAATAAAGCAAGGTTTGTAGCTTCTCCCATTTTCTCCCACCCACACACTTCCCAGTGCATCTTTGTACATTTGTAAATAACTTGCTCAGGGCAGTGCAATCTCGTATCTTCCCTAAGACTTAGATCATTTCTTGATAATCACTTAATAATCATCATTTCCAAATTCAAACTAGCACCTACAACGCGCTTTTTTAAAATTTATTTTTAACAGAAAAACTAGAATAAAAATCACAAAGTGCTCTGGAACACAGCAATTCATAACTACATAATGGCTGGTATGGCATTCTTACCAACTAAAGAAACAACTTCCCCTTAAATAAATATATAAAAACTAGTTCAGATGCGCAACACCTGCTACATCAGCATGTTAGCACTAAGTATATTAGTGAGTATTTTTATAGACTATTAATAATGTCTACACCATCTTGGCTAAAGTGTTTTAGAGTCTTTTCATGGAGGATTAAAAATTAAGTTTTTCACCATCTTTCCTTGGTTTTCCATCTTGCTAAAGTTTATAACCATATAGTGCTAGTCTCAGCCTGGATGATGAGAAACCGAAACTGACATATTCACCTATTACCCACCCTTGCAGATCATCACACCGTGAAACCTCAACATATTTTCAGCAACTTAAAGACCACTGAAGGCAATTCATATTTTCCTCTTCCCTATTCTAAGGGCACAACACACCTGATATAAGAAATGCTTAATGGTGATTGAGCAGCGATGTTGTGAACTACAGAACCCAGGAAGGCAGATTTTACCAAAGTAAAGTCTGTGTAATAGACTAATAATATTAATTACACTGTTACTAAACTAATATAACAGTCTAAGTAACAGCATCTAAAACTGATTGGCTACTTAGCATGAATTTCCTACAAAAAATACAGAACAGAAGTGTATGCTTTTAAACTATTGACCTTGCAACTCTGAGACATGAAAGAACCTGGAAGTAGTCTGCTTTTTTTTTTAGCACCTTTATCCACTGAGGAAAAACTAATGAAGTACTATCACCCAGAACTGTTTTATCCAGTATCACATGTAACTTAGAATAGTACAAGGCAAGAAATCTCTGCGCAAAAAGTATGGACAAGTGAATTCAGGACCCAGTTTAGCACTTGCTTTCTTCACATTAGATAGAACTCTTGTACTTGAATATAAACAACTGCTGCTGAAAGGGTAGTTTTCATCTGAGATTATTTCAACAGTCTTTGGTCCAGCAAGTATGTAGAGACACTCCTATAGTAGAGCTCCAAATGTAAAAAGAAAGAGGGTTTACATTGCCAATAAAATCCGAAGTGCTGGAAAGATGGTGCCACTCTATGTAGAAAAGAAAATTCTGGGAATCAGTAATAGCATCTCTACTTCACTGAAAGTCCCAAATTGCTTAAGATTCCAAGCATGTTCTTCTCCAGAGCTGTCAAACCTCTCTTGAGCAGGAGAGTATTAAATGAGCTGTTCAAGGAGCACGTGTTAGTTGGAGTTTGAGTTTAAAGCAGCCTGAACTAATAAGTCTGTACCTTCTCTTTACAGGGCACAGCTCTCTTGCACTGGAAGGAACTCTTTCAGCAGAAAGTTACTGCGTATTTTCTCACAGCAGCCACATGCCAACCACACCATGATTCCTGTCAGTGAACCTCAAGTACCCTGAGGTTAAAAGATTTTGTGATTTGGGGAGTATCAGTACAACACTAAACTCTTTGCAGCAAAATTGGAAGGCAACCGCCACAACCCAAATGTCTGTTTTTCCTAAATGCAACACATGGCACTACCACACGGATTTAAAAGCTGCTATCAATGACAAAGAGTTAGCTAAAGGAGGTTTACCAAAAATACAACCTGGTGGAGTTGTAATCTAAAGGAGTGAGGAGTTGTTGTTTTACCTCTAACTCTTTCACTATTCAATTTTTCAATATTTAAGAGCCCTCAGAAGACATAAAATACACTCCTTTTCTAGATAAACCGTTCCCATCAATCAGAGCTGCTGCTCTCATGACTCAGTGTGCAATAAAAGTTAGACAGCAAATTATCTGTGAAGGTTTTACTCACCCTCTCAGCTCTTGAAACATGATTTTAGGCTGCTATTATGGTTTTCAAGTCTTTGTGACTGACAAATGAGCTGAGCCACAGTTAGGTAACAGAAATCATTAATACATGAAAAGACTAACACAAGTCACATGCTAAGGAGATAACTCTATACAGTGCTTCACATCCTCCTCCCACTTCCATACAAGCTCGACACATCACTATAGCCCAAGCATCTTCTTCAAGAAACATATTTATACCATATAAATACCATGTATTAATTACCACTTAAAAAAATGTTCTGCTGAAGGCATCATCTGTCCCACAGAAATCCAAACACCAGCAGCACGGAGAAAGGTACAGAGCTTGTGCCATAGTCTTCCCACCAGATATATTCATAAATGTTTAACTCCTCAGAAGAGGAAAATAAAGGCAAAGTACTCTGAGAGGGGACAGCCTCACAACGCCGACAGCCACACACCATCATTTCAGTAGTGATTAACAATACAGAGAATATGCACAAATCTCTGCCACACACTCGGTCAGATGTAGATACTTAGGGACTGCTCTGTAATAAGTGACAGGCACTGCCAGCCTCCCTTGACTCGCCACACAACACACTAAACCCAAAATGTTAACAGCAAGAACCATGATGTCTGTCTATTCAAGCTTCACTGCTCAAGAGGCACACAAATAAATCTTTCAGGCAACAATCTCAATAGCAGCTTTTCCATCGGGACTTTTTGACTACATATCATTTGAAGACCAGCTAGGCCACCAACACAAGATGGTTTTAGGCAGCTCTATTTCAGCTGCTGTACATCACACTCTGCTACCCTGAATCCTTTCCAAAACAGCGACAGGATACTCCAGTTGAAAAAGCACACAACGTGAAGCTTAGCAAGTTATCATGCAAAATAAGTCACAAATTTCTCCACAAAATACATATTCTTAGCCAATACTGTTTGCTCTTTTTAACTCCACCAACAGTTAAGAAAAAATATCTGCAGACTTCCCTACGCTGGTGATTTCTTTCCTTATTTTGTGCATCCTAAGCAGTTCAAGTCTCTGTAGTGCTCCTGCGGGGATAGATGCACATAAATCTAAGCTTAGAGGGCTGTTATCTCCATCTTGCCTCTCGACCTGTTTTCACACTACTGCACAGACCAATACCACTCCATAACCCAGCTGCACGTCTTGTTTACCCACTTCACACCACTAAACCACAACCCACACTGTCTCCATCACATGCTGCAGGGAGCGCCGAAGAAAATTTTATTTTCCCGAACCCTTCTGCAGGCAAAACGAGCATCATCCTTTCCACCGTACCCCAGTCCGAAGGAGCCCGCTGCTCTCCCGCACAGCAGCAGCGGACGAGTAGCAAAACAACTTCTAAACCCCACAAATCCCAACAGAGGCTGAGAAAATGATGGGCACCAAGCCGAAACACCCCCCGCTCCCTGAAAACGCCTGCCACGAGGCGTGGAGGAAGGGCAGGCAGCCCAGAGCGGGGAGACGGCTGCTCCCAAGGACCCGCGGGCCACGGGCTGGGGGGCACGGGGGGTGCAGTGCAAGGGGCTGGGGGAGATGGAGGGAAGTGGGCGGGGGGGAGCAGGACCATGGGCTGG
>VZTE01006560.1:594003-608639 GCA_013397775.1 Eulacestoma nigropectus
CCCCGGCGCGCGCACCCCCTCCAGCCAATGGCCGTGCCCCCCCCCGCACGCGCGCGCCCCCGCGGCAGCCAATGGCCGGGCCCCGCCGCGGCCTCGCGCCCTCCCGCGCACTCGCCCCGCGTCCTTCCCCGCTTGCCCCGCTTCACGCTGGCGCAGGCCACGCCCCTCCGGGTGACGTCACCGCGCAGGCCCCGCACTGCCCCCCTCGGGCACGCTGGGAAATGTAGTCCCGGAGGGAGGCGCTGAGGGAGGGTCGGGGTCGCGCCTCTCCGCGTCCCCTCAGGGACACCGGGCCCGCCCCGGACCCGCCCCGGGCCCGCCCCGCTCCGGCGACGCGGAGCTCGCCCCTACGAGCGCCCGGCAGCGCTCACCCCTCAGGGAAGGATGGAGCCCCACACCGTGAGTCTGGCCCCCGCGGCCCGCTGGAGGCCTGGAAGTGATGCAAGTAGGGGATTTGTGCCCAAAGTGCGCCATTCGCGCCTGGAATGGCAGCCCCTGGATCCCTGGAAGTGTCCAAGGCCAGGTTGGACGGGGCTTGGAGCGCCGTGGTCCAGTGGAAGGTGTCCCTGCCCGTGGCAGAGGGTGGAATTGGCTGATCCTTAACGTTCCTTCCAACTCAAACCATCCTATAATTCTATGACTTGTCAGAAATACTTATCTCGTGGAGTAATGAAGCACTGGTGTCATTGGATAAACAAGGGTTATTAGCAATATCGTTTGCAAGCCAGCTGTGCCCTGTCAGGCATTGACCTCGATTAATCCATTTTTAGGATCGATATTCTATGGATTTAAGCTCCCAAGCTGTGAAACGTGGAGCAAACTTTGATAGGGGAAACAGCGTAAGGACAACTTGGTATAGGATAGCCTCAGGAAAACCATATCCATCCATTCTACTGACATATACCACAGCAAGGAAGAGAGTAATTTCGATAATTTCCCCCCCAAAATGTCTTTCTTTGGGTACAGAGCTCTGGCCTGGCAGGGCTGAGAAGCAGCCATGCTCCTTTCCCTGTGCAGTTGTTTATTTGGTCTTACCTGCAACTGCATTTTTGTGTTTTAAAAATATTTTACCATTTGGAGTAATCTTTTCCTTGAGTGTTGGCTACTTGGAATGATGGGAAGGACAGAAGAGGTAAAGGTTTTTAAAAACTTAATGCATTTGGGCATCGTGATAGGATAAGGGGAAATGGTGTTAAGCTGAAAAAAGGGTAGATTTAGATTGGATATTGGGAAGGAGTTGTTCCCTGTGAGGGTGGGGAGGCCCTGGCACAGGGTGCCCAGAGAAGCTGTGGCTGCCCCTCAATCCCTAGAAATGTCCAGGGCCAGATTGGAGGAGACTTGGAGCAGCCTGGGATAGTGGAAGGTGTCCCTGCCCATGGCAGGGGGTGCAATGGGATGAGCTTTAAGTCCCTTCCAACCCAAACCACTCTTGATGTGATGGTTGACACCCAAAAAAACCCAAAAGAGCTATAGAGGTGACAAATCAAGCTGTGATATGCGACTGAGTTTTTGGATTGGTTCCTGTCTGCTGCAAAACTTGTCTTCTGCTCATTTGAACAGTTCAGGGGGATACGGTCATAGATATCTGTGTCTTCTTCCCTCTTCCTTCTCAACAGAAATTGATATCATTTTTATCACCTTTCTTGTTTTTATTTTCTAATCCTAGTAGGAAATTCTTGAGGGGATAAAGAAAAAACTTTGAAAGGCAGGAAGAATATAGTCCCTGTTTCCACTAGCGATTGCCACTCAGGATATTAGTGATGCTGATAAAAATTTGTGAAGCATAAGAGGATTTTTGCTTTCATTTACCTTAAACTGTTTGAATAAGCTAAATGTATGTAGAAATCAGGATGCAAGCTGTAATTCTCCCCTTTTCCTCCCTGTGTCCTGATCTGGAGCAAAGGCACTACCTCACATTACTTGTCTTTCAGAAAGTGCCAAAACAAGCAGCAGAGCCAAGAGTCAGGCAACAGCCTCTGCTGTATGTGGGGCTGATTGTTTCCACTGCTGCCATATGCTTTGTGTTCTTCCAGCTCTAAAATTCATGGAAAAACAACTCCCAGCGTAGTCTCAGCTGTAAATGAATGCAACTACTGCACACAAATAGCTGAAGCATTAAAACCCTGTGTTAATATAAAGCCTTTTTGTAATATTTTCATCTATAGTCCTCCTGTGAAGCCTTTGCTACCCTGATTTTTTTGCTACATAATAGCTTTCGTGTAAGCTTTGTAAAATCACGGCAAAACATAAGCTACTGTTGCAGCTTACATAGATTTCTCATGCAAGAAGTCCTTAACAACAAACAAGTGGTCTTTCGCTGTGCTTGCAGCTGAGATTAGCTTGAAATGCTGCTAGTGGTGCACAGAGCGATGCTGGATACCCCTCTTTGCTCTCCAACTCTGTTCTGGAGGGTCTGGCATCTGAAGCGTTCCACCAACCTTTAATGTGAACTGGCAGGGAATGACTTGGGCACTGCTGCTGTGAGTAAGGAATTTAGGTTTGTTTTTCTTTGGTCTGGGAGCAGGGGTAACTTGGGCACTTCACAGCTTTTTTGGGTCTGGTTTTGTCAAAGGCAAGATGAACTTGCTCATCTGGGGAGGTCATGAAACTCAGACAATTTTACAAGTATGGAGGGGCTGACGGGCTGTAAGTAAAGCGGGCAGAGTGCTCCCAGTGTAGGTTAGCCTTCTGGCACTGGTTTTCCTTTCTGAGGGTGAAAGCTTGCCAGGGGTGAAGCTTCCCACCGCTCTCCCACGCAGCTGGTTCTGTGCTTAGGTCTCTAACAAAGTTCCATCTGTGCTGGCTTCCTCCTCCTCCTCCCCATCTGGCAAATCCACTCATTGCCCTGCCTACAGAAAGCCAGTCTGGATGGTTTCCTTCTGCTTTTGGTGCCTTATTCCTGGAGGTATCA
Source organism: Eulacestoma nigropectus (assembly GCA_013397775.1). Taxonomy (NCBI): domain Eukaryota; kingdom Metazoa; phylum Chordata; class Aves; order Passeriformes; genus Eulacestoma; species Eulacestoma nigropectus. Next base: position 596,915 of record VZTE01006560.1, read on the forward strand.
GTAACTGGAAAGCAGCACTGACTCAACATCTCAAACAGTTCTATCTCCCATCACATGACAGGGCTTATCCACTTTGTGCTATTCCCTGTCTGTCCACTAAACCCTACAGAAAGTGTAGGAATGAATTTTGAGGGGTCATAATTGATACACTTGGACTCAAGGCATAGGGACAATTACATTTTGCTTTTGGAACTGAGCCTGAACATGTCCACCTTAGTGGAAATATGACTGCACAAAAGTTCCACAGAGATGTTGCAGGCAGGGTTCACGAGCCATTAAGGTGATGTTTAAGCACAGATCTTGGAAATGGAGAACTCTCATGGAATTTCATTTAAACACTGACTGTACCTTCCCCTAATGCTTTGTTGGGATGTGGAGGAGCTTTCCTGGCTGCTGAAATGGGAATTAGGCAGCACTAGCTTCTAGTTACTAATCCAGTAGCTGAAATGTTGATTGGAGGGAAAAAAAGTTTAAAAAGCGTTCAAGCATCCTATCCTGATCCGTGCCTGAATTTAACATAAATTAAATATCACAGACAGCTTGACACAGGGACTCATTTTTAGACCTAACAGGAAAGGGATTAGCTGAAAAAACTAAGAACATAAGGACTGCTGCACCATCCAGGACAGGAGAAGTTATAAGAGAAATCTTAGCTGACAGTTGTCAGCAACATTTCGCTTAACTGAGACTGTTTCTGTGCCTGTTCACAATCTGAAAAGCCTGGCTGTTCCTGGGATTACTGTTGGTGTGAGCAGTTTTGTTTAATAGGCAGGGAGTGTCTGGAAAAACACAAGAGATGGAGTGTTAGAGATGCATCTTTGTGCCTACTAATACTGATACTGCTATAAAGACAGAAATCAAACCCATATGTAAAACAGCTATTGAAACATCAAGTTTTCCTGAATTATCTTCACCATGCTTTTCAGTGAATAGAAAAACTTAAATAGGTTAAGCTTCCTCTCATAACAAACTGGGATGAAATTCTGTTATTTTACCGGGTAAATATTTGGGTCAGTCAGTTACTATTACAGTGATTAGATTGCTCGAGAGGCTTTGAAACAAATGTAACTAATGAATTAACCTCATTCGGGGAGTGTGAAATCTGTTCCAGGAGAAATGCCAACTAGTTCAAATAATCCTAATTATGGAGTAGCAACAACAAGCGACTGTCGGAGCTGCAGCTCATTCCCCAGTGCTCCTGTCATGACCGGGAAAATGCTGTTCTGTACCCAACCTGCCTGAAAAAAGGTGGGATGGCAAAAGCAACCTGCTTTTCTAGAGGTGGGAGCGCAGATTAAATCTCTGCTGCAAGGTCAAATTATCCTGCTTAAAGGGTCTTCTAATCAGAAGTGAGCTGCATACCAGCATGGAGCTGCAGAACAATGAACTAGCAATAACTGTGTGTGTGTTCACCATATGGGGAAAGGAATCCGAGAGTCACTTCTCAATTCTAGCCCCAGGCACTTGGATTTCCACTAACCTGAAACTTTCTGAAATGTTAAAATGAACCATCTTTTAAACTGCCCGAGTTTTGGCTCCTTGTTGATCTAAGTTTCACTGTAAAACCATTTACAACATTTACAAATTTGGAGAACTATCTTCGTTAAACCAAAGTCATTGTTCAGATCTGGAGTTGTGCTGTGGCTTTGATCAGGCTGATGATAGTCTGTGCTCTAGCTTTAAAGTGTTTTCAGTGAAAATAAATGGCTCCTTCGCACAAAGCAGGTTTTAGGTCCTAAGTTCTACCCATGCTACCCAAAGCCTAGACAGCTTCATTGCAGCAAAGACTTAAATCATACACAGTATAAAAAAATTGTTCACTTGGTACCCCTGAGTCAGGGCTCAGCTAACATCCTGGATTTTATAGCAGAGCAAACGCAGTGACAGCTTCATATGCCAGCTCCAAGATACTCAGCACTTTACAGAGCTCTTATCATGGCTAAATATGATTACACTGAAAGTGTCTCTAAGCTTGTTGCTGTTGTCACTTCCTTGACGGAGAATCAATATTTGATTCACCACATAATTCCGTGTTAAGCTCAGGTCTCACTTTGGCTGTGGCATGCTGACAGGGCTTGAAAAGTTATGGAATATTGGAGGCTCAGTTGTTACCTTGAAACTTTCACACACAGGCTATTGATTTAATGCAGGAAAACCACAGGAGAGGTCACTCTGGATTAGTTCAAACTCATCTTTTAGAACAATTACCTTAATGTTTAATAACGTGTTCTATGCATAATGCTGTGACATCCAGTGAGAAGGAATGAAGAAACAGGATAAGAAGTTGATACAGTAAAGTCAAAACAATGAGGTCTGGCAAAACCCTTATTTTAAGAGCATGACATTGTGCAACTGGCTAACCCAGCACCCCCTGAAATGCAGATTTTTGGTGACAGTTTGCACAGTTTAAATAGCAACTTGAAATCATTTGTCTGGTAGGAAAACAAAACATTTTCTTAGGTGTTAAGAGGAGTGTGAGCTGTTACTGACCAGTGAAGGGATGCAAAAGAGCATGAAAACAAAGCTGAGGATGGTAGTCGGGGCTGGTCATGTTATTTCCCTACATTTCAGATGACAAATCCTGTTCTTTTTGCCCTTGACGCTTGTGCGTGTGAGTGCAGACATCACAAAAACAGCCAGCAGTAGACTGTAGCTTCTTAGAATCCCAGAATCATTTCAGTTGGAAAAGACCTCCAAGATCATCGAGTCCAACCTTTGGCTGTCACCCAGCCCAGAGCACTGAGTGCCACATCCAGGCGTTCTTTGAACCCCTCCAGGGATGGGGACTCCAAACCTCCCTGGGCAGCTTCTTCCAATGCCTGACCACCCTTTCCATGAAGAAATTCCTCCTGATGTCCAACCCGAGCCTTCTCTGGCACAGCTTGGGGCCATTTCCCCTCATCCTGTCCCTGTTCCCTGGGAGCAGAGCCCGACCCCCCCCCGGCTGCCCCCTCCTGTCAGGGAGTTGTGCAGAGCCACAAGGTCCCCCCTGAGCCTCCTTTTCTCCAGGCTGAGCTCTCCCAGCTCCCTCAGCCGCTCCTCGTGCTCCAGACTCTTCCCTGGACACGCTCCAGCCCCTCAGTGTCCCTCTGGCTGTGAGTGCCCAGAAGTGGACACAGCCCTCGAGGGGCTTCAGCAGTGCCAGCACAAGGGACAGGCCCTGCCCTGGTCCTGCTGGCCATGGAGAAGAGAATAACAGGCACTCTGCTATAGCTGTGCAACAGGCAGCCTGTCCAAGAAGAGTGCTGTCAGCAACACCAAATTCTGTGGGAAGACACGGTGGCTGTGTAGAATTGTTCACTTCAGTGCCTCTCAGGATGGTTATGGGCTCCCTGCAGCAACACTTGGAGTACAGCCCTGCTGCTTCTTACACACAGGTCCGAGTTTTCTACTGAATGCTTTTATTTGGGTATTTGACATCAGCATCACCCGAATTTGCCTTTCTTTGGAACTTTAAACTTTAATCAGTGAGATTTACCTGGTGTAGTAACTCCAGCCCTTCAGCTTTCCCACGTAAGGAATTCCCCCCAGGGCTGACTTGCAGCCCAGCCAGCCCCTTGCCCCAGTGGACAGTATCCTGAGCACTGCTGTGTCAGAAGGGGGTCTCCAAAGGGCTGGCATCTAGGACACGGTCACCATAGAAACCGGGGGGATTTGCTGTGTGTCTGTGTCAGTTCTTTGAGCTGCTTAACAGCTCGCTGATAACAACTCACATTCACACAGCTCAAGGAATGTGGCAGAGATAGGGCTGCACTGCAGTGCGGGCTGTGCACAGATCCCGGGAAGAATTCCCTGGAAAGGCTCTCATACTCGCTGCTTGTATGCATCACCTTGTATGCCCCCTTCCTGTAACTGCAGCTCCCTCATAAAAATGTAATAAAACCCCATGGGCTCTTTGTCTGGAGGCAAGGAAGGGCTCCTGGCACATTTCCACCATCCCATTTTGCTTATGGTTTGACCAGGTTTGTCTGACCTAGTTCTGTTCATAAACTGGGCTTAATGGTGGAGTCCTGGAAACGTTCCCAGCTGCCAAAGCCAGGCTATTCCCTCTGCAGTAATTAATTGCAGTTCAAAAGCCCTTCACCAGCTATGTATCATAACATTAACATAAAAAAACATGTTCTCTGGGATTCTAAGCTTTGAACAATCTTCTTATGGTGCCCAGACTTATATTCCATAGCACGAGAGCACCATGGGACCCTGCTCATCAATTGCTTGCTTCTAAGTACAGACTGAACTGGAAAATCTCTTTCCTGTGTACCCATTGCAGACCCGTTATCACAGTATAAAATGAAGCTTGGGATTGTTTTTATTAAGCTGGGTGTGATTTTTCATTCCAGTGTAACTTTCCATCCACTTGCAAAAAAGAAAAAAAAAAAAAAGAATTTGAGAACAAGTATAATGAATTGAAACTTGATGCCCAATAATAATTGGAACACCATGAGGCTCCTGGAGAGTGTTCAGCAATTATTAGAGACAGGGAGAGTTTTTAGTACTAACTGCCTGACAAAGAGACAACTTTTGGTTGAACTAAGGGTATCTGAATCACACATCTTCAGCAGAGAGAGCAGGAGACTGCTGTAAAACCTATTGATGTCACTGCTTTCTTAAAAAAAATAGAGGTTTGAGCAAATATTCATGTGCTTAGCTACTGACTGTGTGAATTGTAGAGGAACCTCGTTTTGGCATTGCAGTTCCTGTGATGGTTCCTTTGGGATTTCCTGGACCTGAACTGTGTCAGCTGCACTTGCTTCCAGCTCACTAAGAAATGTGGAGCTAAGGCCACGAGCTGGTACAGAGCTCAGCCGGGGAGCTGCTGGCTCCCTGCCCTGGTCAGTGGGGAAGGGTTTTCTGAAATGCTGCAGTTTGGGGAGGGTAGGTTGCTCCTACTCAAGGTGCTCAGCCTGAGGTATACATCTGATATCACTGCAGACCAATTCAATCCACACAATTTCCAGCAAAGGCCAGAAATCCTGTGTGAAGAGCTCTTCTTCACATGGATGGAAGTGACTGGAAGTTACAGTGAATCCTCCCCTGCATAGTTTATATTCCCCTCTTCGATACTCGTCACATAATTTCTTTTACATCCAGTTCTAGCCCCTCAGCAGCATTCTTGAGGCTCGTTAGCTCATGTGCAATACTGAAGCAAGCTGGAGGATGAGATTTTAAAGCCTTCTGTTACCAAAGATTAATACAGATTTTTTTTCCCCCAAAATAATCAGCTGCACACCGGTACCAGGACTCCGATGTATGGGCTCAGATGTATTTAGTCTGATGGAAAAACATTTCCTCCGCTTTGTAGAGGCTGCTTACATCCCTTTTGCTGCCCTTGAGTTATTTGTTATAGCTTTCCTGACACCTGGAGCGGGACAAGCCGGTCCCTTGGCCCACATCTGAAGGTGGACATTGTTAAAAAGAGAGGTCAAGTGTGGTTCAGTAGCTTTCAAAAGAGGCCTTGGGTATTTTAAGCACAACACTTCATGTAAAGTCAAAAGACTGAGTTGCAACACTCTTCAAAGAAAGCGAAGTTCTTACTTTTAGGACAGCTCCAGTGTCCCTGAAAGTGTTCCCGAGGCAGCGGAAGCACCTTGGATCTGCAGTGCGGAATGCTTTGCTTTCAAAGCCCGCGAAGCTGAAACGCCTCAAAGCTTAGCCTCAGCTTTGTCTACAGTTTCAACTTGTGTCACTACTTTGAAATGCAAGATAAAATGTAGACTTAGGTCTCCTTGAACTCAACTGACTTGAGGAAAGTACAGGCATGATGGAGCTGCATTTTGCAGGCAGGGAACTGGGATGGAGGCATGTCCCTGCCCTTTGGCCTCAGTTCAATACAGAATGCAAGAGCCTGCTATTGACCCAGGTCTCAAGGGTCAAAAAACAGGGGAGTTTGGCACTAGTTTTCCCAAGAGCAGGCTGGTTGAAGTAAGATGAAAGTATGGCATGGATTCTTACTCGCTCCTGTTCCATCACCTCGGCTGTCACAAGTTCGACTGCCTCGTTATCCTTGGGCCCTCAGCTGAATTTTGATGACCTGTGTGGGAAGTGTTTAAAGCTACCACTGCAGACTCCTCACTGCTCCAGACAAGGCTGCAGAGTCTTGGTTGCACCAGAAACGTTTAAAGTCAAATCAGCCATCGTAAAATTTAATAAAGGCACTGAAAAAAATTCTGCTGTGGTCTCTCCAGTAGCAGCACTGCAGGTGTACTGTCTTGAGAACTATAAATGTTTATTTGTGCTTTATCTCTTCACTACTTGATTTTAAAAAAGTGTAGCAGACTTTTAAATATTCCCTGAAGAATCTGGGGGGGCCCCGTAGTGTTAAGATATATGCAGCCTGGGGTAGAGTACTCTGAAAGCTGAGATAAACTATTGCAGCAGTGGTTCTGTGTCTCAGCCTGGAAAACAGGATAGAAATATCATTCCTTGTACAGCTGACAAACATATGTGCACATCTGCTGGAGCTGTGCATGCCAAACAGACCTGGAATTGCTGTTGCCTTGCAGAACATGAAATCTGGATGGGGAATGGTTATCTAACATGAAATACATGGCAGAAGTCTCAAGAGCTAATTTCATCTTTATGCTTTGTTCTTTAAGGGAAACAGGTTTAATTGGAAGCTAATACTTTTGTTAGAAGTATCCTACTCTAGAGGATATAAATATTACTGGTTTTTAGAAATGGTATAAATCCTGTGGGTGCAGGCCATGGTCAGTTGGAATTAACAGAAGTAAAATCTCAAGCAAAAGGGCTTCAGGATGCTGGTTATCAATCCCAAGCTAAACTGCACATATCAAGAAATTTCATTCATGGCTATCACGTCCAAATAAACCTGTGAGTTCAGTTAAGAATGTACTCCAAGGATGTACCAGTCCTGCCTGTAAACTTGGCTATCTGATGCCATTATGAATAACTTACATGGATGGAAGAAATTTATTTCATGGCCCCAGACCCCACCTTTGGGGGACAGGGGTCAAAGTTCTACCTGGGCTGGGTGCATGTAAGGATCAGTGGCCTAAGTAGGTTGCAGTTGCATTGAGTTCTGCATTCTGGGAGTAAACTGGCTGTTCCAAGCAGAGGGAAGGATCTAATCTTTTCTCTAGGATTGTGGCTGGGGTCCCTTGGATGTTACAGTTCTCATAGTAGCCTGTTCTTTTTTAGGTTCTTCTGAAGCAGAAAGCATCATGTGGTAACTCTGCATCTTAAATTTTGTGAAAACAATGCCAAGAGGAAGTGAGTCTCTAAGTGAAAATGGGGAAACAACTGGGACAGACTAAGTGAAGTGACTCCATAACCAAAACAGCATTACAGCATTGCAAAGAAATACAGGGAAGTGAAGAGTCACTTCCCAGAAAAATTTCCCTCTGAAACAGTCAGTTCATTTACTATGGAAAGAGTGAGTTTTCTTAGAGTGACTTGGAGCTTCCCTTATTGCGGTAACCGAAACGAACATGTAGTAAAGTTGTTGGTTCCTCTAAACAATCTGCATAGAAACCTTTCAAAGGGATTTCAGATATTTCTGGGAAGTGTTCAGAGCAAAACAGACATGAAAGCTATGGCATAAATTGGTCAGTTTGGGGCTTGTAAGGACTAACCATGGCACACATGAACTTGCAGCATTCCAGTGGTTGGGATCCTACACTGCACACCTCATGGATCACCTGGCACACGAATGCACTGGGAAAGGAGTCTGGCCTGTTGTGGCCTCTGGCACAGAGTACTGGGCAAGCATTTACTGTTGGAAGAGGAGTTGCCTTCTTTTGCTGGACAGCTGGGTGACACGAGGGTTTTTCTGTGTAAAAAGGGCAAATGCTGTAAAGTGTTCCAAAATGTAAGGAGAGCCCAGTTTGAGATGTCTGTCAGACAGAAGTGCATCTGTCTTGTTGCTGAACTGTGCTGAACCTGCTGAAAGTGCTCCAAGCTTCCCTCAGCTGCCCCAAAGTAGCTGTGTGACAGTGACAGAAACAGGGCATTGCTACAAAAAAAATCATCCCAGCAATGGCCAAAGTGTGCTCTGCAACGAATTTAACATGAAAGAAGGTGCCAAAGAGGTACAGGGTGAGGAATAATTCACTATGCATGTGGTTCAACAGGACTTTTTGCCCCAAAGAGCTTAATTCTCCAAGAAGAGGTCGTTTGGCATGTGAGGTTAACAGAGTTATTGTGGGAGTTTGTGACTGACGCTGGCATAAAATAATGGTCCACTTTTAGTCCTGTTTTTATGCATGATGCAATAAGATGTAACAGAATTATGAGTTTATCCCAGATCTCAGGCTTTATTAATCATCTGAACAATTGTAACAACCTGGCTTAATGGCTATGATGGCAGAGCAGCTTTGGTGTCCTGCCAGCCTCTTTCCATCATTTTAACCTGTTGTTTGAAGTAAGAAGACTGGAATTCTTAGTGGCAGTCGATATGACCAGTCCCAGTGTCTATCATTAGGCTGCTTTCTGAAGAGTCCTGGGGGTGATACTCACCATTTGTCTGCTCAGAATAAACAATAAAAACGTGTTAAAAGTTGACTGGATCAGGTCTAACCAAGCTAATGATGAACTCTTACAAGCAAATAGTTTTCTCTGTGAATTAGACTTTAGACTTCAACTCTCTCAGCTGAAAGAAAGAAAACATTCCAGTATTTCATGAGCTCTTGCTCTAGGACAAATAGTTTCTTATCTCATGCAAACTGCTTGCAGGTTGTACAATATCCTTGCAAAGATAAAAAAAGGAAATAAAATAACTGAAGAAGCTATTTGAGAGTTTCACGTTCTTAGGTGCTTTTTTACAGGTAGGTTTTCTTGCAAGAAAGTCTGTTGGGAGAACACAATTTTAAGCCTGAAAGCAAACAATCTGGAGACTGCTGAAACTTTGCCAGAGAAAGTTTTCTGTAAACACACCTAAGCTTAGTCAGTGAAGGTTCTTGTTGGTTTTGACCAGATGTCACATTTCATCTGCTTAGCACTGGCAGCCCCACTGCTGCAGCCCAGTTGCACAATTCCTGCAAAGCAACTGAAGAAACCCCCCTTTTTTTTTGTTGTTAGAAATTACAAGGTGCAGTTGGTTCATGTGGGCACTAGGCTGAGGAAATAGGAACCTACACTATTGATGATCAATCTGTCAGTGTGGACACCTCCTGTGTTTACCTGCTCTTAATTTTCACGTGTAATGAGCTCTCTTCAGACAATTTAGCATTCTGACATTGGGTAGTTCTGTGGAAACATGAGTTCTGTAATGACCAAACACAAAAAGGGAACTGAACAGAATATTATGCTACTTTTCATAAGTCAATAGTCCATGTGCATTTGAATATTGCATGTCTATCTAATGGCAGGAATGGGAAGAGCTCAGAAGAATAAGCAAAGCTGGAGACCTGCTTCTATTTTTGTTGTTGTTTCAAGCAGAGATTTCTTAGGCAAGTTACTAAATACCACAAACTGTATCTAAGCTGAAGCTGGTTGTGCTTGAGGCTGTCATGATGTGACTCTTTCTATGTCCTTAGCTAGACAGCTTCTTTTAGCCATACCAAACTGGGCTGTCAGACTGAACTTACCTTTTCTGTGATCTGGCTGGGTGGTTCGTGCTGCAGTGAAACACTGCCGAGCACTTCTAAGGGGCTATAACACAATGACAGTATCTCAGTCAGTGTTAAGCTGGGTGCTGATTAACTTGGGTTGGTCCAGGGAATGGACAGCCATGCCTGTTTAAAACTTCACAACATGCAGCTTGCCATCACTAATTAGGAGGATGTGTTAATTTGCTGGAAACAGAACTCTAACCACATCCAAAGAGAAAAGCATGCACTGTATAAAAAGTATACACTTAGACTCCAGCACTCTGCTAAACTAATTCTGTCTGATGAAGCATACAGTGACATTTGACTGACCTTGTCAGCTGGAGGGGTGAATGGATAAAAGAAATGAGCTTTCAGTCTCTGGCTGAACATATTTAATATGCTGGGTAGGAGGTCAGTATGACTCATCCTTTCCGTTTGCTGCATGGCCTGGGATTTGCAGAGGAAAATCTGTGCTTGTGTCGAATCCTTCCAGAGATGTTAATGCTTTGTGGTACTTGAATCCTCCACAGGTGCCTTTTCCAAACTGATACCCAGGTTCTGTAAAGCTGCCACCCCTCTAAGTGTGATTTAGTGTGAAGCCAGGATTCCCCCATGCCACGAGGCCAGGAGCTGACTGCATTCCTTAACATGCCGTGGGCCACTGCAGCTTCAGAGAGCACCAGCCTGGATCCTGCCATCCAGGTCATGGAGCTGCTTCTAGAAGGTTCTTCCTTAGCTTGCTCCTGGTCCAAGTACCACTGCCTTGAATATGGAAAGCGCCGTGCGGCTTTTGTGCTGAACCAAACCCTGCACGTCATTTACTGAGACTGCCTGGCTTGAGGAAGGCAGCGGGCTCAGCACGGGGCTGTGCTGCCCAGGTAACAGCAAACTCTGAGAGGAAGCAGCACTCAGCTCTTCCTGCCTCACTGAGAGGTGCCTCAGCTTAGTAACCTGCTTCTAAAAACAGATCCCTGAGGAAACAGGGCACTGTACATGAAGATCTCCAAAGGAGTTTAATTAGGTGCTGTCCTTTGAGAAACACACTTTTTTTCTCAACACTTTTAGAACTGGGCCTCTGGTTCCTAATTATCTTGTTCTTTTGACTGGGACAGCTAAATAATTATGATCCAGGCTGGGTAAATGAATGCAGTGATGTTCTTAAAGGCAATCAGCCACCCATTGCTCTGACAAAAAGTGTGATAATGTAATAACCGAGCCTTGCAAGAGAGAAATGAGAATATAAAATGTAAAATGTTTGCACAAGTTTGCCTGGGAATTAATCGAGTCAGCTCTACCTCGCAAGATGATATAGGTTCTCCATGTTCCAGCTGAAGCTGTAAGGGATTTCTAAATGAGTATGACATCAAGTGAGCAGAAACCTAATCAGTAACTGATAGATACAGTTGCATGTCCCTGTCACCGCACTGCCTCGGATACGCAGCCCGGATTGAGCCTCTGAGCCCTTAGTGCAGCCTCTCAGCAGCTTTAACTGCACTCCAGTGGTGTTAGAGGCCTCATTATGCTCACAGTTATGAAAGCTGAACCCCCAAAGTGAGAAGGAGGGCAGTAATAAAGTACAATTTATCCAGCACCTTGGCCATTATCAGCTCACATAGAACTGCTAAATGCAAAAGAAGGAGACAGAGGATTTACCGTATGCAAAGAGATAATCTTTGCCTTTTTTTTCCTTTTTGTCCCAGCTGTCTAGACAGCTAGACAAATGCCAGGTTCATTTTTCAAGACCCTGACTGCAAGATATTTTAACATTTCGTCCTTTATCTCGAGTGCAATCTGCCCAGATTGTCTGGTAGTTATTGATCGTATAGCCAACAGACTTGGCAGTTTTTCAATCCCTTGAAAAAAGTAGAAAGTACCCCTGTCCACGATGACAGTGAGCTTGGCGTGTTTCTAAGCTGATGAACAAAATAGGAAGGTGGCTGAGGTTGTGAAAATAGTATTGGAGTGATGAAACACTTGAACAGATTAGTGTGAATGCCAGCTGTAAGCCCAGATCTCCTTGTACTGATAGACGAGCACTTGGACTTGGAAGCAAAACAGAAGGAGAGTTCAGAAAAATTGTAAGGCTCAGCTTTACTCAGTGCTCATACTACACTGGAAATGAGACTATGGAGAAATGGGAATATCCTCATAGCTGTGCAGCTCTCGTTATCACCCTT
>VZTE01006560.1:608669-654485 GCA_013397775.1 Eulacestoma nigropectus
CAGTTCTGCTGTCGATGTCAATCTTCTCCAATCTGGTGCACGAAGAAGTGTTTTTTAGGTGTGAGAGCAAACACCAGACTTCCCCAATATGTTTCTCTGTGCCGTGTGTCTGTTGCAGCCTTGCTCAGGGCTTAGTTTCTGCTTCTGACAGACTCCACCAAGCTCTGACTGGAGTCGTAGTATTCGAAATTCAAAAGGTGGCTGCTGGGGAAAGCCTTTCCAGGACAAAAACCCAGTGTAATTCACACTGTTCTGCTTGAAAAGAGTTGTGTTTGGACTGAGCACTGGCATTTGGCACAATATGATGGAGCAGGAGGCAATGGCACCGCAGACATATGATGGATAACAAGCTTGTGGCTCAGAGCAGTTGCTCACATCAGACCTATGGAAATTCATAGTGTGTGATTTAACACTTGCTATGAAGCAGAATCTCAAAAAGCTGTTCACAAAGAGGGAAGGAAAGCTGATAATGGTCTGTAATGATGGCTTTCACAGAGGACTTGCTGCCCAGCCCTTCATAAGAAGCCATCTGCCACGCTGAGGGAGCACAATGGAGCTGCATCCTGATCCTTAATGTGGGGCATGGCCTGCAGGGCAGCCGATGGAAACCGGGGTATGACATTCCTTTGATGTAGCCGGGATTGCTACCCTCACCGGGTCCACAAAGCAAAATTTAAATGTGCTCTGCCAGGGGTTTGTTGTGCCCAGCCTTGGGGTGTCACGGCTGAAACTGCTTCATGGCCTACTGCAGATGCAGGAAAGGTCATGGAATCATCAGAGAATGCTTTGGGTGGGACCTTAAAGATCATCTCGTTCCAACCCCCTGCTATGGGCAGGGATGCTCCCATGTGTCCCAGGCTATTCTGTGCCTGTGCCCTTTGCAGAATTCATGAGGGAAACCCAGGCATGCTGCGTTCCTGCATCTTAAACATTCCATTTCTGATTGGCACCAGAAGATTGTCCCCTTGCATGGATCATTGATGTAGGGGTGCAGTAAAGCACAAACTTCTACACATTTAGTAGCAGAAATGTCGGGCTCAGACAAACAGCACCCGGGCTTGGTATGAGAGAGAGCACCAGTTAAGGTTTGTTAAAGCATCAGATTGGAAGACAGGACGGGATACTGGGAGCTGGAAATAATTAGCTGATGGTATTTCATGCTATACTTGAAATTTGTTTTCACTGTGCGAGCAAAACCACTCCACTGTCCTTACACAAGAAGAAAACTTTTTCCTTCAGCCTCTGACCCTGTTCCTTGCTTCCGAGTTTGGATTTTAGCTTGAGTTTTGAGTGCTGTTGTGTTCCCTGGAAGAACTGACATGTAGTGCAGCTGTGCTTTTTCATCAGGAGAGACTTGGGGGGACCCCGGAAATTAACTTCTAAATAATCAATGCATAGGGAATATCCCAAGTAGAAGTCTGCCCTTGGCTTCAACAGGAGCCAGGAATTTATTCCTTTAAGTGAGGAATGTTTGTTCTTGGGAGTCAGGAAACAGTGTTATCTTCTGTAAAGATACTGGAGAGGTGTGGGCAGAGAGCCTGATCTACTGTATGGGAATGCTGTGGTGGTGGTCAGGGTGGCTTAAACCTGGCTGGCAGGTCTGTCCTAACCAGAACTACTTTCTTTCCCTTTTTAAGACAGATCAGCAAGTAAAACTACTCAGACTGTATTCAAACACTCTAAACTTTCTGAGAAATGATCCTGTTTCCAGAGCACATCTGTTATCCACATTGATGAGCCTGTCTTTCCGACTGCAGTTGCCTTTTTATTCTGGATGTTGGCAATACCCATTTCTAACAAACTTAGTTGGGAATGGGCCTGCCAGCTTCAGTCTAGCTGTGCACCAGAACAGCCATTCTTAGCAGTCAGTTATGTAGCCACAACTTCACTCAGACACTTTTGAACACAGTAAGAAGACACCTTTTGAATGAAATGCACTGAGTCTTGGTGGACTGAGGAATTGAAGCACAAAACTGTCTTTTTGGTCCACTTTCCCCTGAAATCCTGAGTGCTGTCTTTTTAATTGTCTGGGAATCAGTGACTCCTCTTTGAATGGGACCATCACAGCCGACAGCCCTGCCTGTGAAATCTCTTCCCTGCTCTTCAGATACTTCTAAGTCATTTCCCACAACCATATGGTTGTCATGAGGATTTAACCTCTATTCTCGAAGGGGCTTTCACTTCCACGAGCGGCTGAGAAGCTGCCCTGTGCTTTCCCAGCAAATACAACCGACATGGATTTGTAACATCATCAGAAAAGATGCAAGCTCCTTTCTGAGAAATCCAGTGACTAAAAGGATAGAACATGAGGAAGAAGAAAGCTGAAACCAGCCCCTGGCACAACCAGGGAGATTCTTGTCTGTGATAAATGATGGAAACTACCACATAATTTTGGTAATGAAGGTCCGAATGTAGGAAGCGAAGTGCATCATAGTTCCCTGGGTCCATTGCCGCTTAGTTTCTTCTGGCTGCATCTCATTTTCAAAAGGTTGTACCATAACACTGCTCTGGGCTCTGTAGCCATCCTCTCAGAGGCTTGAGGCAGAGATAAGTCACTTAATATTTTTATCTCATCAGGCATATGTTTGTTATGAGACCCTCACACTGGGAGAGCCCTTCTTCCAAATTTGCATTATCCCACCTTGACTGATGAGTTTAGAGCTGATGTGGGGAAGCGAAGTTCCGTTATGCCAAAGCTCAGTGAATTTTATAAATTGACTCAGCTCGTATTTTCATTTAGTGCTTCACACCAACTCCCCTTAATATTCATCTTTGTTCATCTTTGTGTGCAGGTTTTCAGGTCAGGCTCAGACTGTCAGTGTTATGTGCTGCATGTACATGAAAGGAATATTTTCACAGAGTGGTAGCTGTGATGGCAGCAGGAGGTTTCTAAGAATACATTTCATAGTAGGTGTGTTGTACCTCCAATATCTTCTCAGAGCTCTGTGAATAGGGGAGTGAACTGTTACCAGCAGCTACTCCCTCCAAGCTGGCATTGCTAAGGGAAAAGCAACACTGATTTGTTTCTGTATAATAAGGTTTACTCACTGCTTGATGCCGTTGAGCCTCACAAACTTCTGAGCATGATATTTTGCAGCTAGATTCAAATGCATAAAGCAAAATAATATAAATGCGTTGTTGAAATTTGAATGAAAGAATAAGCAAACCAGCCTGGAAAAGGAATTCTCTCAGAGGCACAAGGCATTTTGTGCTGATTCCATTAAGGATTTTATGAGTTTAGCTATGGCTAAGCATAATGCTTTTACAGGGAGCAGCAGCGTGATGGATGATGATTTTTGGAGGCGAAATAGCAGTGCTGCTCTTCAGCTGTGCTTAGAGCTGCTTACCAGCTCTTCTCCTGAGGCTTAATTAAAAGGAATATACTGTCCATCTCCATATGGAAATACTGGCATTCTAGAAACATCCGCTCGCTTTGATCTTAGTGATTGGTGCTTAAAAAGCAGATGGACCCAGGTGCCATATTTTTATGTAATCTGACTGATTATCATAAATACTGCTGCTTTCTGGTAGCTCCCGAATGCCAGCATTCTGGCCCTGGGAAGCTGCAGGAGGTGCAGCCTTGGTGTGCAGGCTGGCAAAGACAACATACCCGAAACAAATTGTTCAGTGTCATTCGTCACCGCAAAGAAATTCCTCTGCCCACTCCTTCCTGTTGCCTTCTGGACGAGATGATCCTGTGAGCTTGTGGGATGTTGCTGTTAGCTCCTCATGGCAACACTGAGGTTTCCCCCTCCCCCTGTGCTCCTGCGATGGTACAGTCACAAACACATATCATGGCACCAAGCAAAATAACAAAGTTTTGGCCCAGGTGGAATTTCCCTCTAAGGTGAAGATGCTGCTGGCTTTGCAAAGCGTGTCTCAGGAAGGAGGATGTGAGCTTTGCCATCCCTCTTCCCTTGATCCTCAGGACTACGCAATCATGGAAGTGGTGCCAGGACGCAGTATGCTGTCTGCACACATATCTTTCTTGAGAAGAGTAAAACTTGGGACTTACAGAATCATAGAATGCGTTGGGTTGGGAGAGACTTAAATCCCATCTTGTTTCAACCCCCTGCCATGGGCAGGGACACCTTCCACTGTCCCAGGTTGCTCCAAGCCCTGTTTAACCAGGCCTTGGGCACTTCCAGGGATGGGGCAGCCACAGCTCCTCCGGGCAACCTTCAAGAAAGCCCAAGTGTGAGTTGGAAAGATGCAGGAATTACGTGTGTTAAAATTAAGGGAGTAACAAGCAGGAGAAGTAAGAGAGGGAGAAAAATACAATTTAATATAGAGTATCCAGAGCAGAACATGTGAGGACGGGGGAAGTGAGGGAGGCAGCCTGGTGCAAGAGGGAGTGACTTCACGTGGCATGGGGCTGAGCCTCAGCCCTGGCTGGGACACGGGCAGGATGCTTTTTCTCTTTCCTGCTGTCCTCCTGTGGCTGTGCAGACTGCAAACTTTTTATGCCAGCACCTGACAAGTCTGTTCCATGACTTTCACAAAACCAAGGAGTTTGAACCCTCTGTGGCCTTAGAATAATGAAGGTAAATAAGCTGATACAGCTAAGGGCAGATGGGATGGAATTGCAATGAAATAAAAAAAGAGGCTTTAACTTTCAACTTTGACTGAAATGTATTTGAAGGACAAGATTAGCTTCAGTACGAGTGTGGCATCTCTTTAGTGAGTAAAGCTTTCACTCGACTGCAAGAAAGCCATAACTTTTCGTATCCCTTCTACAGTAACTGTTAAATATATAGCTGGCACATATGTGTTAGTGATGCATCAAGGCCAGCTCAGCAACAAATTAGTGACTATTTCTGTTGCTGAAAAGGCTGCTCATTTTTATAAGATGTCTGTTGTTACATTCTGCTAATCAGTATAAACAACCTCTTTTCTAATTTTCTGCTATTTGGGATGATTATGCTTCTGAAAATTTAGTCTTAGCTTCATATTCCAATTTCAAACCCAGGGAAGCTGGAGCAGGCTTGCCTTGGGAACAGAAGTAGAATTTTTCGGTGCTGAGCATTCACTAAAGGCTTCCCCTGTATTCCCGACTGTGATATTTGGAGTGTAAAAGAACAATCATATCTGCTCACATCTTTGCAGCTTCATCTCATGTAACTGCTAAATTGAATCTTGTGATAACTTAAGTGCTTGATTTATTGTAGCCAGCCCTTGAGATTTCTAATAAAGTTGCACAATGCCAGGCTGCTGTACAGAGCCTGGTATCTGCACTTACATGACAGTATCTCTTTTCCCGTAGGAAAGGTGGTTGAGGTGACGTCGGAAATGTGACCTGAGGGAACACTGTTGGCTAAAAAGGAGCAGCTGATTTTTTGTTATTCTGGGAGGCTGAGCATATGGTGCAGCACAAGGCCAAACAAGTCTCTGCCTGTGCTTTGCCAGCCTGTCTCTTAATGTTCTCTGCAGTCTTCTCTCCCACCTTGGCAGGCAAAAGTTTTGCATGCCTCTTTCCCAGCTAATTAGATGTAGTGTTAAAGCATTGCTTTTCCCTGTGAAATGAGCTTCATCAAACATGCTCAGAAGTCATGGCCCAGTGGCCATGGGGGCAGCCTGCATTAAGTGAGTGGATGCCTTTCATTTCACTGCACTTTGTTGAACCTGTTACTGTATTTTTAATAATATGAACAACTGTGCTGTCTGAATTATCTTCACAAGTGCTAACACTGTTCTCTGCTCCACTGGTTCCTCTCTGTCATATGGCTGTTGGAGCTCAAAGGTGAAGGAAGCATTTGTTCTGGACTGAAATGAATTGGCTCTTAAAAAGCAAGGACAACTGATTTGAGCCTTGATTTGAGTCAAGACCCTTCACCAGAAACTTTGCTAAAGAAACCTTTATGTTTCCTTGGCATTGACTGTAGCTGGAAGGTTGGGTCTGGCTAACAATGTGATGGAGAACACAAAAGACTGACGCTGAAGATTGTGGCAAGCATCAGCACTTTATTGCAAAAACCTGGCCTGTTTAAGCACTTAGCTGGTTATCTGTTTCCATAGTTTTATAGCATAACAAACATAATTTCAACCAACCACCACACACCGTGATGTGAACACGTGATAGTCATGCAGCATGTTTTTCTATCCCTAATTCAGCTATGTCTCTTTCCCTGCAGTCCTTCTCTACTTAGCTGAAGAAAAAGGCCTAAGCCATGATTTCACAAAGGGAGCAAGGCCTTCATTTTATAAGGCTTTACCTATATGCAACAACAATGGAATTTATTCTGTTGCAATTCTGTGAGACTGAAGCAGGACACAAGAGTATTAGACAAATCCTGTGAAATCAAGAACATGGGAAAGTCTAAGAAAAGAGGAAATACGGTGGTGTAGCAGTGGATTCGCAGTTCATTTGATAAGATTTTCAGGCACTGGGTTAATACCATGTGGTGGAGAATTGATACTTCCAGCGGTGAGCTCAACCACTTAACTGTGTTTATGTGGATTATGCTGATGCTGGCTATTCTGCACAAGGCAGAATCTCAGATCTCCAGGCAAATATACACTCTGGGATGATTTTTTTTCCACAGCTGCAATGTTTTTAATCTCCAGTGCAAATGGCTTGCTCAGTTTTCTAATAGTTCAAACATACTGTAACTTGGTTTGGGGACAGCATGCCCTTTCAATTACAGGACCATGCCTGTTGCATTAGCACAGGAAGCTCGGGATTGCAAGTGGTTTCTCAGAAGCAGAGACACTGTCAGCTCAGCTCTGAGGATACACAGCTCATGAATTGAGTAGCCAGCTCAAGGCAACACAAAACTGTGCAGCTTCTTTGAGATTGTTTTGCTACTGATTGATTAAAAACCAGGAAGAAAACAAGAGCACATCAAGCCAGCGGGGGCTGACAGTACCAGCATCACTGGTTCCACTCCAGTTACATAAATTTAGGTATCAGGAGTGACTAATGCAACAGACTTGGACAAGAGCCTGCCGTGACTTTCATGGCTCGTCCTTCTAACTGGGATGTAATGCAATGTCTCTGAGACTAGCAACATCCTATTAGCAATGCATACAAGAAATTAATTATTCAAGCTTGTTATGGTGAGCCTTAAATTGGTTGCAGCCCAGTATTGTAAAACAGAACTTTATAATTCCTTGGTGGAAAGTAGATGTTTTAATATCTGCAGACTGTATAAAAATTTACTCCATTGATAATGCCTCACTTGCCTTGTACTGCATTACTTGTGTTCTGCTTTTGTCCTTGATAAGAGCAGCAGGGCATGGTCCTGTTAAATAACACCTCCATCCTGAGCAAAAGATTATGGGATCCTCATGCCAGAAAAAATAGAAGGAATCCAACCTCTCTCAGCAGGCTGTTGCCATCTGAAGCTGAGATCAAACATTAGAACCATAGGATCAGAGTGTGGACATTGAAAAGCTTTAGTAGAGGGATTTTTCAGTGTCCACATCAGGGAATGGTTTGGGTTGGAAGGGACCTCAAAGGCCATCCAATTCCAACCCCCTGCCATGGGCAGGGACACCTTCCACTAGACCAGGCTGCTCCAAGCCTCATCCAGCCTGGCCTTGAATTTTTCATTCTTTCAAACGATTTTCTTGCATTTCAGCCGCGTAGTTTTGGACTCAGAAGGAATTAAAATATATCTAACCACAGAGCTTTGTTCATTTTCCTTCTTATCTGCTTCAGCAGGGCAGTCTGATTAGTTTTCTGTAGTGGTTATGCTTCTTTCACACTTCAAAATATCCCTCATTGCAAAGTTTCCTTCCCTCTCACACTGGATAAGCCAAATGGGCACTGCTGTCCTGCGGAATGTGCCAGTCTCTGAACCCCTCAGGTTGTGCAGGGACAGACTCAGTGACCAGCACAATGCCCCATGAAATGTGTCAGTCTGAGTTCTCAGGGAAATGAGGCATAATCCCCTTTAGTAGCTCTACTCTGGACCAAAAGTACTTTAGCTTCAGTGAGGTTAAACCTAAAATGGGTTTGGTCCCTCTTAAAATCAGAGAAGGCTTTTAAATAGACCTAAATTAGTCCATTTGCAGAGCTGAGAAATGGTCTTTTGGCTTCTCTCCTTTCTGACCTGGAGCAGTAAATTGAAAAGCCATGAAAAAGAGGTTTTGTAGTCATAGCTGATACTTTGGGGGTTGTGATAACGCCCCAAGCACTGGGGTAGCAATTCTGCAGCTGACTCTAGAGAGGAATTCTGAGTTTGCATTGGATTCTGCTGGAGACAGACTGCTGTTAGCTTGAAGCTGCAGTGTCTACAATAGCACTAATTAGCGATTCAAGGCAAAAAATCATTACTTCTGAAACACAGCTTTTATTCTCTAATACTTCTAGTATCAGCTATCATGTAATGTGAACCTCGAGAGAAATGCTTTGTAAGTAAGAATTCCACTTTAGCTTGTCAGGCAGACTTGCACCACTGAACTTACGGAACACATTTAGAGTCAAAAATCTCTTGTTTCACTGATTCCTCTAGCAAGTAGTTGGAATAATTTGCCAGTATATACAGGGCGTTAAAAGACTCCAGCCTGAAATCTTCTGGCATTGTTATATAAGACAAGTCTGAATGAACCACAGCCCATATGATCTCCTTCCTGGGAGGAAACAGAGCTGCCTGACTGAAATGGTGACATTCCTTAGAAATTCCCATAGTTAGGGACATTGGGATGGCCTGCTGGTTAAATCAAGAGAGGTACAGGTCCATAGAACATGGGCCAGCTGGAGATGATAAAGAGCATCAGGATAGGAAGAGGAAACAAGTTCTTCCTAAAGGGAGCAATGAAAGCCTTACACAGGTTTCTGAGAGAGGCTGCAACATTTCCATCCTTGGAGATGTTCAGAATTCAAACCAGATAAAGTCTTGAGTAATCTGATCAACCATTGAAATTAGCCTGGTCTTGGGCAGGGAGTGAGGGTCCTTGGCCCAGGTGGCCTCCAAAGGTCCCTCCTGCCCTACAGGAACCTGTGATTGTCCCATTCCTAACCTCCAGTTACCTGAACCAGATGTACAGGGCTGTATTTAGTAGCCCTTCATGTCTTAATTCCCTTCTATGAATTTGTCCATGGTTTTTTCTAAACATAAAAGTTTCTGCTACCCATCATTTTGGAGCAAAACATTCCGCAGCTTGTCTGTGCTGCCAGCTGCCACCTTCAGTTTTCATGGAAGCTGCTTGTTTCCTGGGGTGCCTTCTGCCTCCCGTGTTGTAAAACAAAATAAATGTCACATGGGATTTTGTAGATGTTCCCTATTTTTCCTACTCCATAGGGGCAGATAATTGTTTCCCTGAATCTGTCTGGTCTTCCAAAGACTTTAAAGTTGTGTGACAAAGGTTGTGTCATAGACCAAAGTGTATTCCTTGGGTCAGTGCCCAGGAAGCCAAGCCTGGCACATCCCAGCTTTTATTTGCATGAAGAGATTTAATATGAAGAATTGTTGTTTAGGCAAGAGACATGGGAATATTCATTCAGTAGCCATAAAAACTCAAAGATAATATTCTGATTCATCCCCTGTGTGTGTGAAAGGAGAAAATCAAAACACAAAAGGGTGGCCTGTGCTGGCTTTGTTTTCCTGGTGCAGACAGTGCTGGAGCTGGGCATCGCATTAGTGGACCTGTTCATAAAATATTCCATAACAACCAGAGCAGCTCATGCTTAATGGAAAAACATTAAATGTTCCACTGGGAAACAATTGCCCTTTATACAAGATGCATTTCTTCTCTCTCCCTTTTGTTCAGGGAATCTGACTGGGAACAAAAAAAAGGCTTGTCCCTTCAGACACCCTCTGTTCATGCTGCTCCCTCCCCAAATCAGGATCCTAATCCCTTGTTTGGACGACATAATCAGCTACACAAATATCAGTCGAGATAGCACAGACAGATTATAGCTCCCAGCAGGACGAGGGAGGATGGGTCAAGCTTTAAATACCTCTGCCTGTATGCAACTGTTTTTCCTAAGGATAAAGCAAGAGGAATATAAACAGGAATTCTTTAGGCAGATGGCCTTTAGTAACCTCTCCACGAGGCATTGGCAGCTTGTAAATAATAAGTGGTCCAGTGAGCCAGCCCTGACTGGAAGGGCTTTCCAGACCTGGGTGTGGGAAGCCTTGTGCATGGCTGAGGGGGAAGATGTTATTATTGGAGGAAAAAAAGGATAAGAAAAGCTGATAATTAACAGTGAAGAGTGAAAGCCATTGTAGAAGATAGATTCTTTTTCAGTTTTAAACCATAGCTGAGAGCTGACTCTTGCAGCTATTTAGTGCACTGGTGGCTAACTTGGGAAGATAGGGAATACTTCCAGGAGCCATAAACCACAGGTTGCTTCATTTTCTCATTTGGTGTGACACAGAGATATCCTGCCCTTGGGGTGGGCCATGCTTCTGTTTCCTTGGGGAACATTGCTAAACTTGGAAGGAAAAAGGGAACTTTGACCTGTTGAGATTTAAGTATTGGGTGTAAAAAGCACCTGTTTCTGATCCAGATCCATAAAAACACCCTTGAGAGTCCCTGGAAATCCAGCTTGTTTCCTGACAAATTTCTCCATATATCTGCTTTGCTTGGCTGAGCTCAGAATTGAAAGATTGAAGTCTTTCCCTGATATATATTTTCAAGAAGTGTCATTTTCCGAACCAAGTAAGGGATGCTCCAGCTGTACAAATTGGAATCGCTATTTCTGTGATGCATCCATATGAGTAACAGCTCCAGAGAGATCCTTAAAGATTTCTCTTGGACTATGCAGGGACTGGTACATCTCAAAACTGGCTCACCTCAGTTACTATCTGTTCATGTAACAATCCAGTTGGCTGCTATCCATGGATATTTATACAGGTCAGAGGATTTGGGGACAGTGATTGTCTCTTTCATATTGGGGCTGAGACATTTTGTGCAGAGTTGGGAATCACAGCAAACCATTTCAGGTCCTCAAATTGGGTAGGAAACCTGGAGTTGAGCAATCATTGCTCTATGGGAATAGGCTTAAGATTAAGTGGGGCAGGGATAGATGGGATATTGGGAAGAAATTGTTCCCTGTGAGGGTGGGGAGGCCCTGGCACAGGGTGCCCAGAGAAGCTGTGGCTGCCCCATCCCTGGAAGTGTTCCAGGCCAGGATGGATGGGGCTTGGAGCAACCTGGGATAGTGGAAGGTGTCCCTGCCCATGGACAAGATGGGATTTAAGGTCCCTTCCAACCCAAATCAGTCTGTCACTAAGATTCTGTCATTGTTACTGGAGGGAAATTAAATTTATAAATCATGCAGAGTTAGATATCCACTTTTGCAAAGTGTTTCCACACTTAGTTGAAAATTTGTAGTGGGTAATTATGCCTATTTTCCCATAAAAACATAATAATAATTTAAAAAGCCAGGTTTGACTGCATTGAACCTGAGTCTCTGTGAGCTGTAATTCTAAATTAGCCTTTACCTTTAGCCTGGCACAGTACAAACTGGACACTTGGGGAAGAGGTTATGAGAAATGGATTAGGAAATTTGTCTGGCAAAGCTTTTTTCACTTTTTACCAACACACATGTAAACTGTGCAGGCTGCATGCCCGGTGTGGGGGTAAGGCTTAGTTATGATTCAGCTCAACGGAATGTAAATGAAGGCTCCTATAATGAAATGAGTGGGAACATTTTGGACTTTCATTAACTTCACACTGTAAAAAAGAGATAATTCAAAGAGCTGCTTCTCGCTTCTGAGAGATAGTTTTCAAAAGCCTGATTAGAGACGCATAGAACTGGGGCTTTTGTTGAAGCTAAACCTTCAGTGAGAAACGTCTGTAACATCCTCTTCTCCTCGGTGCCGAGCAGGATTTAACAAGTGAAATTTTGAGCATCTGAAAGGCATAGACAAATTGAATTTAGCACAGAGAGGTTGCCAATAGCTGCAGTGAGGCGCTGGCTGCGAGCTGAGGAGCTATTGAAACCGGGAGTAATTTTTAGTAAAACCACTATTCAAATAATGACACTTTAATAACTTCAGCCAAGGGCCAAAAAGAATAGGGAATAAAAGTGGGTTGGTGTTAGTTAAGTGCAAGTCAGCTGGGCTAACTCACCACCCTTGAAGCTTTGAACCACTGAGCAGGAATTTAGCCAGGAGCTTTACCCAAAGCCAACAGCAGTCAAATTTTAGGAAAAAACCCATCTTTAGAAGGTGAAACAATCAAGTGTTTTTCATCCCCAATTGCTTTTGAACTGCAGTTTGTGTGCTGAGCAGGTAGAATAATGCAAACAAAACAGTACCTCATGTGAGGAGTGATTGTGCAGTCCAAATCAAATCACAGCACCTCCAAACTCACAGAGTTTACTTTAGACATATTTGCTGAAAGAATCACCAGAAAACATCAGGATAATCATGTGTGTTGTATCACCAATTGGCTGCTGGTGAGGAGAGGACAGAAAAGAAATATCAACATAATTGTAGATGGCCCGAAGAGGCACATGAGCCCAAGGTAATTTTGTAGAGCCTATCCAGACTAGTGTTGAAAATTAGCTGTTCCAACAGCAGATTGTTTGCACAGACCTTTTTTTTCTTCCCAGGAGGAGGAAAAGCTGGTTGAATTCAAAGATGACAGGGCAAGTTAGAGGCTGGAGGAGAAGCTGTGGCCAATTGCAGCGACGCATCTGCCAAGGTACCTGCCCTGTGCACAAGTGCTACAAGCCTGGGCAGTGGCATGACACTGCAAACAGTGCCAGGAGTTTGAAATTAAATTAAAATTGGAAATTAAATTAGTAGATAGTCCTCTGCAAAGCAAAGTGAGAGTACAGGATAAGTGCTACCTGGTGAGTTGACTGCTGTGCTCATATACACAGTGACAAGCAAACATGGGCAGCACTCAACACCTACAATCCTAAAATAACTTGCCTGTATGAAAGGAAGAGGTCTTACAGGGAACAGAGCCCTGGTAGTCCTTGTGTTTGAGCCCACTGCAGGCATGAGCCATTAGATAAGGCTGAAGAATACTCTCTTTGCTTTATGAAAGCGTGGAAAAATAATTATGCTCTTTCCTTGGTGAGTAATAGCTCAACAAAGCAGCAGCTTGGAGCGTGCTGCTCGCTCTCTTCACTGTGATTTAGCCTCCTGCAGCAGTCCAAGATCCTCCTGGTTGTCAGCCTTGGGACTGGCTGATGCATTTATATCCCAGGAATTCAGGTCTTAAAGATCCTGTTACAGCACGTGTCTGGTTTAATTAGAGTGAAGATGCCTGAAAATCAGCCTGATATCTGGAAGTTTGTCCTTATCTTTAGGTGCCAGCACGCTGCCTGGTCAAACTGAAGTGATCAAATTAAAATTCTGTGGCACTGGCCTTTCTGAGCTAAAATTTAGAAGCTAGAAATGGAGCTGGCTGGAAAAAGCCCAGCTGACTAGAAACAGAGTCCGGGACAAGACAGAGTCGAGGTTGTTTCCCTGAGCTGAGAAAATGGCCAAGCCACAGCTGCTGGTCTTGTCTGGAG
The DNA here is from genome assembly GCA_013397775.1 of Eulacestoma nigropectus. Lineage (NCBI taxonomy): Eukaryota > Metazoa > Chordata > Aves > Passeriformes > Eulacestoma > Eulacestoma nigropectus. The sequence goes on from VZTE01006560.1 coordinate 622,093, forward strand.
CAGACAGCTGTAGAAAACATTTTGCTGTGCAGCAAAAGGGCAAATATTAGGATGCCAAGAAACTCATGTACAGTTTGGCTTGCATAGCTGAACTCCTGCCCTCCCTTTGTACCAGAATTATTCTTTGGGGCTGAAGCAAGAGCAGGATCTGGGGCTTGGAGCAACCTGGTCTAGTGGAAGGTGTCCCTGCCCATGGCAGGGGGAATGAGATGGGCTTTAAGGTCCTTTCCCAAACCATTTTGGGATTCTATGATTCCATGAATTTGCCCTGCTGTCAAGCAACCACGAAGCTCCTGATTTAATAGTTCAATGATAAAGAACTCATAAATATTATACCACAATCCCTGTGTGGAGGCTGTTGCCAAACACCTACATGGCAACAGGAGCAGCTCTCAGTGCCAGCCTTCAGTAAGTGAATTAAAGAAATAAGCAGGAACAAAAAATACTGCTTTGTGGCTTTGAACAGTAGTTAGAGAGCCAGGTGAAAAGATACTGGCCTGCTCTGCTTTTAGCTTGCAACATAAGAAAATAAATCTTAGGCTCTTGTGGGTCGTGCCTATGTAAGGAAATGAAAAGGATTTAAGCTGGCCTAGCATAAGCTAAACTCTTGCTCAAGGGATCATCACTGCATGGTTGCAAGAGAACATCTGCAACTGAGAGACTATTTGGATGCAAATAATGCTGCAATTCACAAGTGCCTTTCCCAAAGTCCAGTGTCGATGTGCAGCCCTGACGCTGGGTAACCACATGGAAACAAAAATATCTCCATGTAGGATCTGCCGCTCCAGTGATCCCGGTCGGTCAGCATTCACACTCCTCACCAGAGCAGTGCTGGGAAATGGATCTGGGCAGGCATTGAGTACAAATCCACGATTCTCATTACCTCAGAACCCATAGAATACAATCACAGGCCCTTAAAATATGTTTTCTCCTTCATAGATTGGCAAAATGTTAGAACTTAGGAAGAGCATGAAACTCTGGACTTGCTCATGACATAGCATCTGTTCCTTGTCATGTTTTTCTTTTTCTTTTTTATTTTATTTCTTTGGCACTGGAATAAGGTCTTAATATTCAAAACTGCCCCAATGTTTTCTTCCTGTGGATTTCTGAGAGTAGCCGGATCTGGGGGTTAAACAATTGCAGCTTTTGAAAGGAGAATGGGCTGGGAGCACCAGTGTCATGATGTACAGCCGGAAAAGAATGTTTGCAACAAAAAAGATCTGTTAATGAATTCTGAGTATTTATAGCTCTGTGAGCTTTCCTGCAGAGTTCATCTCCATGGGAAGTTATTAGCTCAAAAGTGAGCTTAGTCACAAGCCGCTTATAGGGAATATTTCTATTTCTAATATTCTCATTTCAGTGACTGGTGCTTCCATGACATGGTTATTTACTCACTGAGGTGTCCAGTGCTGCTCAGGTCAAAATTTATCACTACTGATACCACTGTCTTAATGGGGAAAGAGCTCTGCAGCCACGACAGGCAGAGGAACACCTGCCATGTGAGGCTGGGATGGCAGAGGAGAAAGAGAGGGGTTGGAGCCCTATTGCTCACCCAGTAACCCCTTTTTCACTGAGCAGCAAACCACGGCGAAGGGAGAAGAGGATGGGGAATGCACTGGAGCTAATGCCGTACACACTATTTTCTCATCCATTTCCTGCTCTATCTGATGGGTGGTTTCGGAAGCCAATCTGCCTTCAGCAGCACAGGGTGAACGGGGGGTACATATGTCAGCACAGGAGAACAGCTTGGAGCATGAACTGATATTAAGGCCACTCATGCATGAGGTAATTTGTTTTATAATAGCAGCAGAAAGCCTGCTTATGCATCAGTGAGATGCAGCAGCCTGGGAGCCACCGGGGAATTAAAGTCGCAGTGTGCTCTGGAAATGCTAATAAATATGAACTTATGCCCAGATGGATTTTATTTGGTTTATGGCCATGCAGAGCCTCTCTGCTCTCTGCCACTGCCACGGGGCTGGGACGTGAATCTTCAGGCTGTTGTAGCAAGGATCTCTCCGCAGAAAGTTGTGTGCGAAGAAGCTGGAATCCTTTCCCGCAGTTGGAGCCCTTGGTGTGGATGTGGCTGTGTTGCTGCTGCTGGAATGCTCCCACGCAGCCCTGAGTGGCAGCTGCAGCTCAGATGATGTGATGGTTTCTGCTATTCTGAGGCTGATAATGCCCTCCAGGGAATGGCAAAGGGGGAGAGAGGAGAGACAGTGAGACATGAGGAAAAGGAAGGATCAAGCCTGGGCAGCGTTTGTGAATAAGCAGAACTTGACTCTTTCATCTGAATTCTGGTTTTAGCACCCTGCTTGTATGTGTGTATGCATGTCTGTGCCTCCTGCAGGCTGTTTTTAGGTTTCTCTGTGAGGTTTGACTTCGAGAAAGGCCTCAAGATCAAGCACTGCCTCTGTGACATTCTGCCCTTCTAGAGCAGCTTTCAGTGCCAGTATATGAGAAAAGTCGAGCTTTCATTTTGAGTAATATTAATTGTTGTTTTATTGAATGGAACAAGTTGTTTTTTCTTTCCACAAGGTGTAACATCACCACTTGTTACTGGATGGTCACTGGAGGTCATGGCCAAGAGGGTTTCAAACGAGATTGACTTTAATTGTACTGGTACCCTCGGGTACAAAACCTCTCCTACCTGAAGCTGAAGTGAAGAAACACATTGGATTTATGAGGTTTAAGATGTCATTGCATCGTTCAATATTGTCAAAATAAGGGTGATTTACTGTGTGTCCTTTCTCCTCTCATACAGGGAACAGTAAATGCTGACTCAGTTCACAGAGTTTATCACTCACTGCTTAGGCTTAGCAGCTGGAGAATCATTGAAGATTCCAATACCAGGCTCCCATCAAATTCAGCTCCCAGCAGCCTCTGTCTACTGTGGTTAAAGCCATTAGTTGAGTTCCTTTACCAAAAACTCTCTAATGTTACTCATTTATTGTCACTGGGTGTTACTAATGGTTGTTCAGGACCCTTGAGGGTGTATTTTTCCTTCATTAAATATGCTAAACAGCATTTTTAGCAACCTTTTGGGAAGCTGAGGTTGGCTTGAGTTCTTGGTTGATGAGGCAGCACCATGATTCATGAAACCACAGCAGTTCAGCTAAACCCTGCCCTGCAGTGCCTGACTTTTATGCCAGCAAACCTCTCAAAATGTGGTTCAGGAACCTGAGATATCTCCATTTGCAATGGGATTCACTGGAATGTTGACCAAAGTCTGGAACCCCAGATTTCTGGGCTTTTTAACAGATTTATTTTGGGTTTGATGCAGACCGAAGACTGTGTGCTTCCTTCAGTGTGTGTGAGCATGAACAGACCATCAGTCTTGTGTTACAGAGAGGTAGAGCTGGAGCTGCAGATGCTTTTCCAGCTGAAAGGGCAGCTGGAAGCACAGACTGCCACCACCAACCCTTGTCACAGGCTGACCCTGGTGGGTTTCCTGCACTGATGGCTCCCCGGCTCCACACAAAACATGCTCTGGTGGTCAGCCTGAGAAATAAGGCTCCAAAGCTTCATTTATCTACTTAAAATCACTCCCAACGAGCCTTCTTTTCTTTCAAGACTAGAGGAAACTTGCTACCAGATGTTCCCAAACATCTCCAGCTCCTAAATGCAGGGAGATGTCTGTCAGTCCCCAAAAAGCATGTTGTGCCAACCCTGATATGAAAAGCTCCAAACAAAACGAAGCAGTGAAAGAATTTTTAATGCTGCTATAAATCACTTTGAAATGAAGCATGTCAATGCCTTATGTGGAAAACTAAACTGCTGCAAACAGCACTCAGGAGCTGGCAGTATGTCATGGTTTTTTACACTCATCCCACACAGAATTGGCTTTATTTCTTTTGCACAGGCAGGTTTTTACCCGTCATCCTTGCTGGTGTCTCATGTTGACATCAGCAGGAGCCTTCATCAAATACATTTGTCTTTATACTGATACTTTTTATAGAATTGGGCTGCTTGCCACTCAAGGAAATTGTAGTTTCAGAGGAGTTCAAGTGGTTCCTCAGTATAATTCATTCCCAGAGAAGATTAAGAAAAGCTTAAATCTGGCAGCATGACTACTTTGCCTGGAAGAAGCAGGGAATATTTCTTACTCAATCTGACAGAAGAAAACTAAGACTCATTTGGGTTTTAATGAAAAACAGAGTGTGACTAAATTTAAAATCCATACTTTAGCTGTCTTCTGCAGGGGAGAAACATCTCAGTGTAACCTCCAGAGCTACCATTATTTGCCCTGAGAAGTTCAAGCTTTAAGTGGATGTGGACGTACAGCATGTTCCGAGATCTGTCCTGTCAGAGCTCCCAGGGTGCTGCCCCTCTCATCTGTGTGATGGATGCACAGCTTCATGCAAAGCAGGCGGAGTCGTGCAAAGCAGGAGGAGTCGGGGCACAAATGTCAAGTGCTCCTCTCCTGCCTGCTGCTACTTGTCAGCAGAGGAATATCGATATGGCTGAAGGGCAACTGCTTGGTTATCAGTCAATCTAAGGGAGTGGGCTTGTACTGACAGCTGATGGTTTGTAACCAGTACCCAGCAGGGATGAAAAATCTGGTGATAAAAGCCTGGGAGCTTAGGTAACTTGTTGGCTTTATATGATACTGAGTAATGTTTGATATCACAGACAATCCTGTGCCTCCAGAAATCCTAGAATCCCAGAATGGTTTAGGCTGGAAGTGATCTTAAAGCCCATCTCATTCTTAACCCCGACACGGACAGGGACACCTTCCACTATCCCAGGTTGCTCCAAGCCTCGTCCAGCCTGGCCTTGGACACTTACAGGGATCCAGGGGCAGCCACAGCTTCTCTGGGCAGCCTGTGCCAGGGTATCTCCACCCTCATAGGGAACAATTTCTTCCCAGTATCCCATCTAACCCTGCCCTCTGGCAGTGGGAAGCCACTTCCCCTTGTCCTGTCACTCCAGATCCTGGTGAAAAGTCTCGCTCCATCTTTCCTGCAGGCTCCCTTCAGGCACTGGAAGGCCCCAGTTAGGTCACCCTGAAGCCTTCTCTTCTCCAGGCTGAACAATCCCAACTCTTCCAGCCTTTCCTTACAGAAGAGCTGCTCCATCCCTCTGATCATCCTGGTGCCTCCTCTGGACTCTCTCCAGCAGGTCCATGTCCTTCCTGTGCTGGGCCCCAGGGCTGGAGGCAGCTCTGCAGGTAGAGTCTCACCTGAGTGGGGCAGAGGGACAGAATCTCCCCCTCCCCTGCTGCCCACACTGATTTTGAGGCTACTTTTTGATTCTTCTCTTCAATTCCACATTTGTATGTGCTTTTGCTCCTTTTTTTAGTTGGAGCTGGAAGTTTAGTCAGATGTTTGTCCCTTTTTCCCCTGCAGAAGTTATTTAGCCTTTAAATGCTATGGAAAAGGAGGGTGTATGCTGCAACAGAGCACTGCCTGAAGCGTGCCCCAGTATTCGGAGGGACAGAGGTAATTGTTTGCTTAGCTGACAGTGGAACTGGGCTCTCCAGAAGCCAAAGCAGGACTTCAGGTGATAAGGGCAACTTCATAAAATTGGCTCTTAACTATTTGTAGGCTGTAAGAAAACAGTATGGAAAGAATATTTTCTACTACAAGGGGACAGAGTCAGCGTTCCAGTCTAAGCTTTTGTCTAAGCATGCACAGAAGTTAAACTGGATAAAGAAAAGGAATAAAAACTGTTTAATGGGTGCCAATAAAACTAGTCACTAATGAAAGTCTCCTTGTTTGATTCCAGCCAAATCATCAGAGTCAAGACCCTTCCTCTGCCTCTGTGGCAGAGGTTGAAGCCAGTGGGAGTTTTGCAGTACTTTTCCCAGAACACGTGAGCTGGTGTAATAAGTTTACCCTACTTGGATTTAGCAGAGTAAACCTTTAGTGCCCCTGTGTAATCCTGGCTGTGCAGCTTTGCCCTGTCTGGCTGAACTGGTGTGGTTCCTTGAAAAAATGGGAAACTTGTAACTAAATATAATGTGAACCCTTTTCCGTGCTCTGAACAGGACTTGCCATGTGTTCATGGCTAAGGAGTAACACTTGCTCTATTCTCAACTCAACATTTCAACTTTTAGGAGAGCTGACATGCAAATGTCACTTTGGTGAATAGAATAAGAGTTTTAAGCAAGTGTTTCTCAATTATCAGTAATAAGCTTTGAAGTGCAAAGCTGAATGACTAAGGCTTCTGTACTCAAAGGTCTCCAAGTGATCTGCAGCTGGAAAACGTAACAAGAATCAGTTTTCTGACATGACAGAACCACACTCTGTTCTGCTTATATGATGATTCATGACCACCACCTCTCTGTGTGGGCTTGTCCTTGCTCTTTCCTTGTTCTTCCACAGCAGTTTCCTTTTCTTTTCCCTGGAAAGACCTCCTTCTGCACTGGTGTGTGTATACCACTGGTGGAGAGTGCTTAAACATCTGCACCGGGGGGCTGAGACACAGCTCCCAGGGCCATATCACAGCACAGAGCCAAATCTATGCCTGCCCTAAGAGTGAAGTCAATCCTTTGGCTCTGGGAATCAGTTCAGCGTTGGACCAGGCCTTATGCAAGCCTTGATTGCTTCACTGTTCAAAATAAAAAGGGAAAGAAGTGCAGTAAAATGGGCTGAAATGTAATTCTGAACAGTTGAGCTATTTAGCTGGAGTTCGTGGTACACTACAAACTTCATAATAACTTTCGTAACTCATGCTTTGTCCCTTCCCTCTACAGAGATGAAATGCACTGATTTACATTGGCCCTTTTTTTGTCATTAAGAGAAAAGAATCAAGCACGTTGTAGGCTGTGAAGGAAAAGAGTAAGTTATTTTACTCCTTTTTTTTCATACTCCTAAATACTAGGAGTTGATGAATATTTAAATGGGATCGATTCTGCATTAGCTCGTGGATAATTTGCATAAGCTCCAGCGCTCTCAGTAGTGCAAGTGACACTGATGCCATGCAGGACAAAGCTGTGCCAAAGGCTGGGACATGGTGTCCAGTGTGACTGCTGGAGAGCTTCCAGCCTCCCAGGCATTGCTGGCTTCAGCCAGGGGGACAGAAAGCCTGGAGAAAAGGAGACTCAGGGGGGACCTTGTGGCTCTGCACAACTCCCTGACAGGAGGGGGCAGCCGGGGAGCGGCGGGCTCTGCTCCCAGGGAACAGGGACAGGACAAGGGAAACGGCCTCGGGCTGTGCCAGGGGAGGCTCAGGTTGGACATCAGGAAGACTTTCTTCACAGAAAGGGTGGTCAGGCCTTGGAAGGGGCTGCCCAGGGCAGCGTGCAGTCCCCATCCCTGGAGATGTCCGTCTCAGGTTAACACAGCCTGGGTTTTGGTGGGGGCAGGGGAAGCCACAGAGATGGCTCCTGTGACAAGCTGCTGGAAGTTTCTAGTACGTCCGGCAGAGCCAAGCTGTGACGGCTCTGAAGATGGACGTGCTGCTGGCCCAATTAGAGGAGTTGGCAACGCCTCTGTGATGACATATTTAACAAGAAAAAAACAAAAAGCGCGCGCATTTTCTTCCGAGGGGCGGGCGGGCACCGCGGTTGGGGCTATCCCGGCGCCATCTCGGCAGGGCTCGCAGCGACCTTGGCCCGCTTGGCCGCTTTTAGCCAGCCGTGCTGCGGGCAGGAGGGCAGGGCCGGCGGCTTCTCCTCGGCGCGAGGCGCTGAGTGGAGCCGGCTCCGCCCGCGCGGTGGCGGCGGGGCCACGTGGCCGGCGGCGAGAACGTGGCGAGCGATTCCCCGAGGCGGAATCCAGGCTGCGAACTTACCGGTGAGTTTTGGTTCAGTCTCTTCAGGAAGGATTTAGATTGGGAGGGATTAATGGCTGAAAACAGCTGGAAGGGGCATACTGGGGTTTTGGTGTCTGGGAAGAGGGAGGAAAGAAAAGGCAGGTGCTGGTAGTGAGGTGGGATAACCTGCACTGCCGTGAGCAGATGAGTTCTAAAGGGTAGCTTTTCATTTTTGAACGATAATTGGTTGTTTTCACTGCATATCAGTTACTAATTGATAAACAGAGCTTTATTTCCATGAGCAGGGACTGGAGTATGTTCTCTCACTGCTTGCCTTCCCCTGCTCCAGGGTGGGTTGATAAAAGTCCATAAATAAGGCACTTCTCTGGCCAAAGTATCTAGAAGAATCAGTTCAGGCTTCTATGGAAAGGACACTGCTGGTCTGGAAGGCAGCAGAAGGCTGAGGTGTAGCTGGAGGAGCAGTGCAGGCAGAGTCTCATCTGTATGAAGATGGGGACAGGGCCCCAAGCAGCAGAGACAGATTTCCTGGAACATGGACTTCTGTTCCTGCTACTTAAATTGTTAAATGTAAATTTCTGTGCTTCACTGCCAAGAGACCTCTGAGTTTTGTGAACAGGGGGACATGACTGTCAAGCAGCTCAAGAGACAGAAGTTAAAAGGCAGGTCAGCCCAGGTCATGGGTAAAATCTGAAGACGGACTGAGATTTAGCAGAGGAGAGCTGGAGGAGGAAGAATGACCAACAGGAAATGAAGCTCCAACAATAAACCTTATCCTGAAAAATGCCAGATTGTTTTGCATTCCAGCAGGAATATCTGCCTTGGTTCTCAGGGTAGGACTCTGCTTGGTGGGATAGTAAAGAAAACAAGTAGTTCTCTGGGGAAAACGTGACGTGCCAGATATCCAGATACTGGGTGAAGTGCTGAAGGAGAGGAGGGAGAGAGCTGCTTGTCGTTCCCAGCACTCCCTGGGGTTCCCAGCTTCCTGGGGAGCCTGAGGTTTACTTCCTCCAGCTCTTGATGCAGCAGGCTTTGCACCCCTTGGTTTCCTTGGACTGATATTGTTGTAAACCAGGCTTTTTTTTTGAGAATAATAGTTGTGTGTTAGCTTGTGTGTAATAGTTACAGCTCACTGAATTTGAACAGTCTCATCAGCTGGAGCGTGAAGCCCTTTAAACCGCACATTCCCCTGTAAAAAGTTGGTTTTGAAATGGCCTTGTTGCCTCTCTTCCAGCAGAAGAGCACAACATTCAGCAGTAATGGTTTGTAGCACAGCAGTTGGGGTTTGGATGCTGCCTGTCTCAGTGCTGGATACATTCATTAAGTACTAAGGTAGAAAGTACCTTAATCATAGCCATTGGTGCTCTTTCCATCTGTTTTCAGGATTAAGTTTTGATTATTTAGTGTTGGATTAAGGACCAAGTTGGCATTTGAAGGTGTTTGAGTGAAGTCAATAATTAGGAACAATAACATGTACTTACACCTATGGTGGGAGATCTAACTTGAAGTTCTTTTGAAACAATGGGAGAAATGGAGACAGAGGAAAAAAGGGAGATGGAACAATGCTCCATTGCCCATTTGTTTATTGTCAGCAACATGAGGAAATAGCTTTCAGGCTGACAAATGATTTAATTCTCCAGGCATGAGGAGGAAAATGTTTGGTTTGTTTTGCCAGCTATATATCTAATATCCAGATATTAGAACTATAAACCATCATGTGACAGTACTCTTGGAGGAATTTGAGTAATTTCTTTTTGTTTGTCACTCTTCCCTGGTGACTTTACAGCCCTCGCAGCTGCAGAGGACCTCTGGGAGGATTAAGTCATGGTTTGCCAGCCTTTGACATGAACTAAAATGTATGCAAAGGCTTTTGGGACTGAGTCTTACGGGATATCATGCCAGGACATGCCAGAGAAGCTCTTGGAAGATGGAAACACTTGTGGGTTTATTAAGAAATCTAAGGAATGTGGAATATTTCACTTCAATAAATGTCAGTCTCTAGCTTCCGGCTCACTGCTGCTGAGACAATTTCCTCTTACTTGAGGAGAGGTCTGGGAGGATAACAACCAAGCTAGAGAATGTTGGCTGTCAGCCTCTGACATGAAATGAAGGAAGATCACATATTGACCTTCTTTTCTTTGCAGTAATTCCATCCTCTTTGAGATACTAACACAGGTATAGAAATCCTGGTTAGTAGCACAAAATGAAGGTGCCTTTCAGCACCCAAAGTTCACCCTGGATAACAAGAGGGTGGTGCCAGGCTCTTCTCAATGGTGCCCAGCAGCAGGATGAGGAGCAATGGCCGTAAACTAAACCACGAGAAGTTCCACCTCAGCATGAGGAAAAACTTCTGTTCATTGAGGGTGGCAGAGCATTGGAACCGGCTGCCCAGGGAGGGTGTGGGATCTCTGTCTCTGGAGGCATTCCAAACCCACCTGGATGCTTTCCTGTGTCACCTGCTGTAGGTGACCCAGGGGGTTGGACTGAATGATTTCCAGAGGAATTTGTGAAAATGGTTGGAGGAGAGGCAAAGAGTATAAAGGGAAGAAGGAGAGAGAGAGATGGATGGCACTGAATTATTTGGTAAGCTGAATTCGTTCCCCATTTTCAGCCACAGTGATGAGAATTTTGTCCTGAAATAGTTGTGTCAACTCAATAGATATTTCTCTAGGTCAGGGTGTCCTTTCCCAGCTCCTCACTGCAAAGTTGTCTGTATTTGTCATCCATGGCCAGAATTAAATGATAGAGCTGTAGAATATCCTGAGTTTGAAGGGATCCACGAGGATCATCCAACTCCTGAGTCTGCTCTGGTCTCTCTGGCAGAGCCAAGTGTGCCTACCTGGCTGGTGACTGGGACTCAGCAGTAACCACCACACGTGGAGCTAGCTTCCCAATAGGAATGTTTGGGGTTTTGGCCTTCCCTGCAGTCAAGTGGAATTTGCGGCTCTGTGGCCAAACACTACCCAGACAGTGAAGGACATTTTAATACCAAATCCACGAACAAATCAATTTACTGCAGTAAAGCTACTTAGGGGGCCCATCTGGTAACTGCTAATTTGCAGACTGGGCCATCTGCCACTATCACAAGCTGGGAAGACTGGAAAAGTTACCCAACACAGCCAACAGTTTGGCTTTGTTTTCTCCCCCCCCATGCTGTGTTTTGTTTCGGTGCTAACTGACAGCAACACAGCAGTTTCTCTTCTGAAATCCAGATTTTTCAAACCTTGGATAATCTCGTGCTGCTGCTGTGACTCAGCAGTTGTCCCTGGGTATGTTTATGCAGCATTGAAGCTGCTGACAACAGGATGGTTTGGGAAGCTGGGTTTCTACCCAGAGCCTGCATATTTTAGGTTGGTGTGACAGGATGTGTGGAAAATTTATTTTATATGTATGTTTTTGAAGCTTTACTCCTCTGGAGTTGGAGAATGCCTTCAGGTCCAATGGAAACAAATTGATCATAGAATCATGGAGTGGTTTGGGCTGGAAGGGCCCCTAAAGATCATCTACTTCCAGCTCATGATATGTGTGACATGGAGAGCAAATCCACTAAGAGCTACAGGTTTGTTCTGTGCTTGAGTTGGTTTTGACCATGCACAGAGAGCTTGAAATTCTTCTCACTTTACCCTGCTAGAGCAAGCCAGTGGTTGGTTTTGTTCAAGGTCTCTATGTGACTAGGACACAGTATTCTGTTTGAAGATAATGTGAAGCTGAGCTAAATGTCTGGAGCTGTGTCAGGGCAGGTTTAGGCGGGCTATTAGGAAAAGGTTCTTTCCCCAGATGATGTTCTGGCCTGACGGTCAGGCAGTGGTCATGGTCTCAAGCATGTCAGAGCCCAAGGAGCATTTGGACAGCGCTCTCAGGCACAGGGTGGGATTGTGGGGCGTCCTATACAGGGCCAGAAGTTGGATTCAATGATCCTTGTGGATTTCCTCCAAATCAGGATATTCTGTGACTCAATGATAAATACCTTACTACAGCAGAAAATTCCAACTAGGTAAAGCCTTAGACAGAGTACAGTTTTCTTTTGACAGTTTTGCCCTTCAAAAAGGGTTGGAATTTAATCCATGCTTTTTTCTCTGCTAACTGGGTAATGTTTTAGGCACCTGAGCAGTGGAAGTGGTGGCATACAGGATTTACATATTCTTAACAGATGGGGAAAACCGAATCAGTGCAACAGGCCCAACAGTGATCTTCTGAAGGTTTGACCCCAAGAACTCCTTTGGGCTTCCCTGGATTAATGTGGCAGATCATCCTAAAAGGGGGAAAATTCAGCAGCAACAAAGCTTTTTGTTGCCAAGGGAAAAACCCAAAACCTTTCTTTACTTCATGAGACTAATGGTACTCTGCCCCCTGGGACACATATTCACTGGGACACAGACTTTCCACTGGAAGTTTGGAGCTGGAGTTTTTTTTCCATCTGAGCATGCTTTTCCTCACTTAGTGTGATTGAATGTTTTATCCTTAGGGGACACATTAATTGAATTCTCTGTCAGCCTCTGCTTTAAGAATGAGGAGGGCCCAGAGGACAGATTACCAATAGGGATCCTGTGGCTAAGGTGATTAAAAATTATTTGGCTGTGGAAGAGAGAATGTTGTTGTTCTCCACTGTGTTTCTCAGCAAAGGCATAACACTGAGGCTGTCTACAGGGTGACAGGTCATACATGCTTCATTTGAACAGCTACAAAAAGAAACTTGCAGTAGGGCTGCTCATTGGGAATTTAATAAATGAAAGTTAGTATCATAGCTCAATGTAATCTCAAGGATAGCTCTTCTTGGAATCCAAGCTATCAAAAACTTAAGATAGGAGGTTGTTGTCAAGAGCAGAGGAGGTCTGCAGGGCAGAATTCTCTTTTTATTTGATGGAATTTGGGTGCTGAGCACTGATCTGTGTTGTGCTCACAAAGCTCATATGTCAACAAATTATAGAATCAGAGAATATCCTGAGATGGAAGAGACCCACAGGGATCATGGAGTCCAACCCCTTGCCCTGCACAGACACCCCAACAACCCCACCCTGGGCATCCCTGAGAGCGGTGTCCAAACTTTCTTGGAGCTCTGGCAGCCTCGGGGCCGTGCCCATTCCCTGGGGAGCCTGTTCAGTGCCCAGCACCCTCTGGGGGAAGAACCTTTCCCTGATATCCAACCTAACCCTGCCCTGACACAGCTCCAGCCATTTCCTTGGGCCCTAGACTGCTGCTAGGCTGTTCTACAGCTGTGGAGTAGAGGCTCAAACAAAATAACCCACCCAAAGTTGCCCAAGGTCCCTTTGCCATGATTGTGGTGGGTGCTATGTTTATCAATGTCCCATTATCTCTTGGCACTTCCCCGCTGGAGCCACAGTGAATGTGATGGCTTATTTGTTGTACTGGAGATATCCTTCAGGTGCAGCTATTGGGGTGAAGGCAGCTGTGGGGGCAGAGGCTCTGCCCCAGCTGTGCCTCATTCCTCCCAAGGCTATAAATGAGGCTGAAACATGGGTGTGGGGCTGTAATTTGGGTAGGGATGAGAAGAGTGAGAAGCTGCAAGTCCTCAAATCTAGATCTGACTTTCCAGATTTTTGACTTCCAGGTTTTATTCCTGTGCTACACAAGAATATGAAGATGGGCTTTGTGTGCCTGCTGTTCTAGGATGCTGCTGGAGGTCCCCCCTGGCCACATGCCAGGCTCCCTGTGGTTCTGTGCTGCAGGGTTTTGTCATGATCCACTGACCCTGCTAGAAGATGCTTTAATATTTCTGATTCTGCCTTAAATGTGCACACAGGAAGGCAGGTACACATCCTGCTCTAAGCCTGAGTGCTGTAAGATTACAAAATGCCTTGTAGGGGTTTAGGCTGTTTTATTGAAGTCTGTGGTTTGTTTTTGCCTGCTTTCCTCAGGAATGCACTCCTGGGAGAGGCACTGCACCTCCTGCAGCGTTGGAACCTGAGGAAATTGGCCACCAGGAACTGTGATTTCCTCCTGTGATCCTCCAGCTGTTCCACCTCTCTGTGTACTGTGAGTATGGCTTGCTGGAATGATAAAACACCTGATGCAAACAACTTTCAGCTATTTAATCAGTGCACTGAGGGAAAGAGTTGGATATAGGTGCCATAGTGGACTTCTATTTCTGAAAGTTGGTTAAATAATTACCCATTGCTTTGCAGTTTAGAAATGATGGTAAGAGGTGCTTTGGCCTCATTTGTGTGAATTCTGCTGGGATTCTGCAGTGAGAATGGACCAACATGATCTCAATACGTTTCTTGTTCTGGAGGATACTCCACACACAAACAAGGTTTCTTTGTCTTTTGACTAAGTTAATGATTTACTAATATTTGTGGTTATTCCTTTCCTTATTGCGAGTTTCTTTGCTCAGTAAAACTTCAGGTGTGTCTTTCAACTGTAACTGCAAAGCTTTGTCTCTTTGTATGTGGCAGGAGCAAAGTCTTGCCAGTGTAAAGTATCCTGAAAAGTCTTGAACAGAGGTACCCACAAGTACAGCTTGAGCTTCTGAACTGCAGGGAGTAGTACACAATGTGGGGGATGGAGAAAAGATCCCTGCAAGAGGTGAACTGTACCTTTAAAAACTGCCCAAGAAAACAAGTTATTTCCTCATGCTGAGTCTAGGCCTCTTTGTTTGTTTTTGGAGAATTAGTGCTGCTTGGATGTTTCAGCTTGTAAAATAATCACGTGGTAACTCGAGGGATTGGGAGTGCCATAATCCATCAAGTTCCAGTAACAAGTTATCTTTGCCTTGGCCATCAGTGTTTTAATTTGCTGGTCCCTTTGATGCCGGGAAGAGCCAAGTGCCAGCTGACAACGCTGGACTTTTGGGCACCTGGAATGTCCCACTAGCACTTGGCTCAGGAGCTAGGTTTAGGTTTGTCTAGCCAAGAATTCCAGGATCACGCTGAGGCCAAAAACTTGGTTGGATTTAGATTTCTGTGACTAGGAATGGACACCTTTGAGGCAAGAATGTAGAGTGGGGCTGTGGTACTGTCCTGTTCTTACTGCTGCCTGTAGTAGAGGTGGGCAGGAATGAGCAGGGAACGGGGCTCAGCTGGACAGCCAAGTTGAAAAGCTGTCAGTGTTTGTCAGATAATCGTTTTAGAAATAAATCTGTTAAAACATGGCTGTTCCAGACCTCTAGATAGAGCCATCTCTTGGGGATGCCAAGCTTCTGTTTTTCAGATGTTTTGGGCAGTGAGCTCTTAACTGCAGTTTTATTTAGAGGTTAGGGAACGTTTCCCCCAAGCTGAGTAAAGAAAAAGTCATACGTGGCAAAATTACTTATTTTAGGGTTGGTGTAAATCTTGACATGAAATGGTTTAACCTAATCAAGCAATGCAATGTTTTAATAAAGCTGCCAAGAAAGAAGTAAGGGCTGTAGTTGTGCTCATTATTGCACAGAATAAATCTTTCAAGCTTTGCACAGGAATGGGCAGAACAGAAGACAAGCTGACTCTCCCATTTCTAGGCTCAGCAACAGATCAAGGCTTTAAGACTGGCTGCTGCTCGCAGTCTGAGGGAAGGTGGTCCTTCCAGCCTTTCCCAGCAAGATGACATTGTCCTGTCCCTGAAGGGACTGTTATAGCTCTAAAGTATTTGAGTGGGAGTCTGACTTGAGGTTTAACTTGGTTTTTGCTGAGTAATAAATCTTTGTTGGGGCATTCACTTGACACTTAACCCATTTTGCTGTTGTCCAGAGAGGTGGTGGGCTCACCATCCCTGGAAGTGTTCAAGGTTGGATGGGGCTTGGAGCAACCTGGTCCAGGGGAAGGTGTCCCTGCCCATGGCGGGGGGTAGAATAGGATGAGCTTGAAGGTCTCTTCCAACTCAACCCAGTCTGGGATTCTGTGGTTTTCTGTAATAAAACTCCCCTTACTTTCCCTCTTGCCAGGGTTTCCTGCAGAAGCTTTATATAAAGCCAAGCCTCTGGCTGGGGTTGCTCCAAAACCACTCATCATCCCCTACCTGAAAAGGGATGTGTTTTCATACCATCATGTCTTCAAGGGCTTTGAGCACAAAGGTGTCTTTGCTTGTGGGCTCTTGGCAGGTGAATTGAAGATTGTGAGGAGATGAGAAGCATCAGCACTTCTCTGCAGGTTCCTCTGCTCCACCTGATGGCCCCAGAATCAGAGAATTCTGAAGGTTGGAAAAGACTTTTAAGATTAGGTCCAACCATCAACCCAGCATCATGCTCACCTCTAAACTACGTCCTCAAGTGCCACATCCACATGGTTTTTGAGCACTTCCAGGGATGGTGACTCCCTCCCTGCCCTGGGCAGCCTGTACAAACCTCAGTGTTATCTTCTGGGTGCAATTGGATTTATGATGCTTATGTAAGAGCTGTGAAGAGGAGTTATCTTTGTTGGCAGTTTAGCCTTTGGCTTAGTCACACACTAGGAAAGGAGGCATCTGGCAGCAGCAAACTCCACTTTTGTTCTGTTCCTCACAATTAAGCTTCGGTTTACCTTGAGGTTTTCTGATGTATTATTAATCCTGTTCTTGTTCTTAAAACTTTCCTAGGGAAAAAGTGGGTTTAAAGTGTGATTTTAAACCAAATTGGTTTTATTTTTTCAGTCGACTGCATACAAAGGCCTTAATTTCAACTCTGATCAAAAGGGAACGTTTTTTTGTGCCGTCTCTGTTCAGCTTTAAAAAAGGAGCTTAGTGAGCTCTCCTGGCTCAAGGTGTGCAGTGACTGGTGCGAGAATGCAGCTGTGGTCAATGCTACAGGTCAGGACATCTAAGATAAGACTCATGAAATAAAAATAGACCCCCTGGAAGTATCAGATGGTGTCCCCTGCATTAAGGAAGCTGCAGTTAAGTTAGATGCTGAGCTTACTTGCTGTGACACCTGGCATAGATGCCTCCTTGCTTAGCTGGAGAACTGAGGCAGCCACAGGCAGCTTTTGCAAACAAACAGGGGTGAAAAGGGGATTGTCCTGCAGATGCATCAAATCTTCACTCTTCAACAAGGGTGTGTAAGTGGCCAGCATCTTTTCTGGCCATTTAATCACGTTTTTTATGAATTGAGCCAGTGTGTAGCATCATCTCTGTTGCCCACACACACACGTGTCCAAAGCTGATCCAGATGCTGCTCAAGGAAAGCTGTCTTAGCCATTTCTTTGGGGAGGGATGTGTTTGAGCTCTGAGAAATGCACTTCAAAAGCTGCAGATAATCAGCGTTCTCCTCCAGTAAGGAGAAGATAAACTCCGTGTTGTTGGCATTTCCAGTCCCAGAGAGGGCTGGGTGAGGGTTTGGGGAGGTTTGCCAGCTGTTCCTTGGTCAGGGAATGGAGGAGGTGTGGGCTGCAGGACTGTTTTCCTGCATGAGTTTGATTCCAGCCCTGATCCTAGCTCAGAGCCGTGGTGGTAACTGGTGGGGCAGTGTCACTATAGGGTTTTGCCTAATCTCCTAAACATCCTCACTTTGAACTCTTGTTGTTTAGGCTGAAAGGGATCACCCAGCCCAAACCTGCTGCTGCAGTGGGGTCACTGAGAGCAGCCTGTCCAGGACTGTCCAGTTGGGGTCTGAATATCCCCACAGCTGGAGGTTCCACAACCTCTCTGGGCAGCCTGTTCCAGTGTGTGACCAGTCTCATGGTCAAAAAGGGTTTTCTTGAGTTCAGCTGGAATTTCATGTGTGTGTTGGTGCCTCATTCCCTCCTATCAGGAACTTGGGCACACTGATATGATCACCCCTGAGCCTTTTTTCCAGGCTGAGCAGTTGGAGCTCTCTCAGCCTGTTCTTGCATGAAATGCTCCAGCCTCTTCATCCTCTTTCGGTCCTTTGCTGGATTTTCTCCTGTAAATCCGTATCTTGTACACGGGAGCCCACATTTAACAGCACTCCTCCAGGTGTAGCTTCCCTAGCATTGAGTAGAGAGGCAGGATCACCTCCCTCCCCATCCTTCAGTCTCTTCAGAAAAGGGATGAATTTGTGCCTTTCATTTGCAACCGTGGTAATCATTAGGAATAACAACAAAAAAACTCCACCCTAGACCCAGTTGTGTAAAAAGGGTTATTTCCAATGCAGCTTGGATATGGTTTTAAGAATATTTTCATGCACAGACTTCTTGTATCAGAGAAGTACATGTAAAGAGAAGAGGGAGAGAGGGGAAACTACTGAGTGTAGATTTTGTGAGTGGCATGCATTGCAGTGATGGGCTGTAGGGGAAAAAATGCATTTTTTTTATGAGGAAATAGCTCGGGAAAGGGCAGCAGGGGAAGAGGAGTGCTGCAGAAATAAATGGCCACCAGGAATTGCAAATTCAGATGCTGGAATGGGTGACAGTTTGTTCTGGTTAAATGAATGGGTGGAAAATACTATTGTCCAAAGCTGTAAACTCAGATACTGCTATTTTTAGACTTGTTAGTCCTGTTTGGGTTTTTTTCCTCAGTGGGTTATTTTGGCTCTAGTGACCTGGACGTGTGATTTTTGTAGATCTCTAAGACATGGCAGTCGAACTTCCTTTGCAGAGCAGAGTCTGGTCTTTGCAGTGACAGTACCACTGGCGTGATTTTCTGTGCCACTCAGCCTATTCCTTAACAGCTTTCTTACCAGCACCTTTCAGGCTTTGTTATGGGTGTGTTTTGCACATCCAAACAGACTACCAAGATCAATGGAACATTCCTTTTTTATGCAAAGAACGGCAGCTTTGCTTGCAGAGGCTCTTCGTTCCTGCTTCTTTCTACCATCAGTTTAACCGGTGGTCTCTCAAGCATTGATGTAAATTGCCATTCCTCAAGGCCTTGGTTTCTATTTAGCTGCTATTGTAGAAGCACAGAATTCTTTCCTGTGAGGGTAGGGAGGCCCTGGCACAGGTTGCCCAGAGGAGCTGTGGCTGCCCCATGCCTGGAAGTTTTCCAGGTTGGACAGGGCTTGGAGCAACCTGGGATAGTGGAAGGTGTCCCTGCCCATGGCAGGGGGTGGAATGAGAATGAGCTTGAAGGTCTCTTGCAACCCAACCCATTCTGTGATTCCATGAATCACTTTTGCTTTGAGGAGGGGGTTTGTGCCTGCAGAACACCCAGCACAGGCTTGGGAGCGGAGCTGTGGGTGCTCCCTGCTTTGTCCCTCTCCCTACTCTCGCCTATGCTCTATCGTTGAGTGAGGAGCTGTGTGGGGGTAGCAGGTCTGAGCAGGAGTACCTTGCACAGGACTTGGAGTAGAACAGGAGAGGTGTGGTGAGACCCTGTGGGTCTGGAATTCCTCTTCCAAATATTCTTTCCAGCAAGTGTTTATTGGCTGTTACATCTAAGGTGTGTATTTACCGACTCTGATCGTGTTTCAGCTGGAGAGCTTTAACAGTGGAGTCCCCCATCTCCAACCTGCCTTTTGAAAGCAGTGTTATATTTAGCTATTTTTTTATTACTGGCAACTTCAGCAGTTGAAATGGGACCTTGGGGTTTCAAAGCAGCTGCTTGGTTAAGGAAGCATTGCTGAATAAAAGCTGCCTGCTCCTCTCCCCTCCCCCTGCTTTACTACACTCCCAGCTGTGTCAGCCCAGCAGCAAGGAAGGGAAGTTGGCCTTGAAGTGAATCTAAAGAGGAAAGAGAGTGGGAAGAGGAGAGGTGGAGTCAGCCAGGGAAACGCAATAGCAGCCCGCAGCGTGGGAAGATGAGAAAGCGGCAAGCAAAGGCACTGATGGTTCAGTCTCTGTACGGGTGAGCTCTGCGGAGCAAGGGCTGAATAGAGGGGAGGACCAAGGAGTTTAAAGAGTGAACACACTCAGTGAAAAGGCAGGGATTATACTCCTGGTTCTTTCTGGAGTAACAATCAAAGGAAAAAGGTAAGGGGGACAAGGAGGAAGCAAGTGAAATCAGTGCCAAATTCAGCTTAAAATATGAGCCTTTAATAAACAAGGGGCTGTGAAAGCTGGAGGACACTTGGAAATGTCTTTGGTGCAATGCAGAAAGCAAAGAATACTAAACAAGGTTGTGAGAATCCTGTAGGCATGGTACTCCTGTTTCATTATATTCTTACTTTGGTTGTGTAACTGTGCTCTAATCTGGCTCTGGCAATACATGTTATAATCCTTAGTGCAGCTCAAGTGTTACTGTATTTCATGGTATGAAAGTAACTGTCAAATACAATTTTTTAAAAAAAATTTAATTTTTTTTTTTCCTAAGGGTTTAACAGAAACCTGGAGACAATAGGATGGTATTTACCTTCTATAGCACTCTTGCCTTAAATAGAGAATAGGGTGGCTTTTAGCCAAGTCTAACACATTCAAGTTGAACTCCACATATTTTAGGCAGCTTTTGGTAAATAGTTTTAAATGCACTGAGTAGAAGTATCAGGCTCAGGTCACTTTGAACTGTTAAAAATGACTTGACTGCAACTTCGAAGGCTTGGAGGGAGTTGAAAGTATGTACCAAAGGAAACAAAATTAGGGTAAAACTTTGTTTATATCTTTTAGAGTAGTGCAGTACCTACTCTACAGTCCCATTTTGTCAGACCACTATGGGTGCAGTTAGTCCCTGCAGTTGCTAATGGCCCTCACCTTTTAGTGAGGGAGTATTTCTTGCTCCCTTTGAACCAGGAGAAGGTGGAGCACAGAAGTGGCTGGCTCAGCTTTTCCATGGTGCATGAAGCAGGCCCTGAGTGTGAGGCCCTGTGCCCCAGCCAGCATCTTACCACAGAGACATTGCTTTTATCTGAGATTTATGAGGCTGGCAGTAGGGTTGGGCTTGAGTGGTTGTGCAAACAGGGTGGCTGGTGGGACAGGGCTGGTTTTTTACTGTGCTGCAGTGCAGCCCCTCCAGTGCAGCTGTATCTCCCCTTGGTTGCCAAACCCACAACTATTTAGGTAGTCCCGGGTAACAGCAGTGCTTTGCTTACTCTTTCTTTCCTTTGGAAATGGTAACAGACCGGTGACTCACTAGAAAATACTCAAAACTTTCTTGCAAAGGTTTTCAGAATTTAATTTGACTCTGAACTTCATTCTGACAGCCAAGTACTGCTAGAATGCTAAATCTTTCTTGTAGGTTCCCTTCAGGTACTGGAAGGCCACAATTAGGTTACCCCAAAGCCTTTTCTTTTCCAGGCTGAACTATCCCAATTTTCCCAGCCTTTCCACGTAGCAGAGGTGCTCCAGACCTCTGATAATCTGGTCTCCTCTGGACTCTTCTCCAGCAGCTCCACATCTTCTGCTGTTGGAACCCAGGGTTGGAGGCAGCTCTGCAAGTGGGGTCTCACCTGAGGGTGGCAGAGGGGCAGAATTCCCCCACTCCTGCTGCCCACGCTGTGGGATCAGCCCAGGGCACGGGGGGTTCGGGGCTAGGGCAGGTCTAGCTCTCATCCACCAGCACCCCCAAGTCCTTCTCCCAGGGCTGCTCCATCTGCTCATCCCCAGCCTGGATTAATTCTGGGGGTTGCCTGGACCCAAGTGCAGCACTTGGCCTTGTTAAACCTCATGGGATTCCCAGGGAGCCAGTGCTCGAGCTTGTCCAGGTCCCTGTGGATGACCCCATCCTTCAGGTGTGTCACTGCCACTCCTCTGGGTGAGCTCTGCACGCTCCAGATGAGCTGATGCTGTTGCATGGTTTATCTGCAGCTTTATATTTTTCCCCATTGGATCACCAGCTCTGTTTTCAGAGGAACTTGCTGTTTATCCTGGTTTCTCTGTAGGCTCAGTGAGCCCACACGCTCCAATGTCTTCTTGCCTGTGTGTAGCAAGTGTACTCTAGAGCAACACTGCTGTAAGAGCAGCTTTCACCATGCTGCAGCTGAAGGCTGCATTTCCATATGGCTGGTGTAAAAGAGAACAGCTTTCTTTGGTCTTTCTCTTGTGGCAGAATGCCAGGTTCCCCCACTCCTGCTGGGGCTGTGGTGGCTTGCTGAATGATAGGATAAATCCATTTTTTTTCCCCTCCTTTCTAGCTCTCTGTTGAGGGACTCAAGCAAACCTTTCTCTCTGAAACACATGTTAGAAGCCTGAAAATGCATGAGAGTATCAGAGTGTGACGTGAGAGAATAATCTACATAATCAGATTTTGGGGTTTAGCTGGGCTTTTTGTACAGAAAAGGCCATGTGTGACATGTTCAGTGCTGAAATCTGGACTGTGACCTCCTCTTTCATCCTTTTTCTGTTTATTTAACCTACAGAAAATGTCTCCTTTTGGCTTAACTGGCGTGGAGAAAAGTATTGGAGGCCAGAGGAGAACTTGAAGTGACTCTTCAACTTGCAAAGGCCCAAGATAAAAGAGGTGGATTTTTTTAAGATAGAGTATCCGTGCTAGCGAAGAGATACCAGATGAGAAATGGGGAATAATTCACCTTGTCTGATGAGGTTTCAGGAGACAGTAGAGCAGGTGAGTCTGGGTTTGGATGTTATCCATTATCAGACTTGGCTGATTTTAAAGAAGGATTTTGATGGATGAGGCTGTACTGTAGGTGGACTCAGACTGAGGCTGCACACCGCCAAAACACGTTCTCTTTGCTGTGGTCCTGGTCGTGCTGGATAGGGCAGTGAAGTGCTGCCTCTCCTGGAGGGATCAGTAGCAATGAGGTACATTTTGTGCTGGAGGGTTTCAAATTCGATGCAACCCAATGAGTTGCAGCTGAGACTGGACTCACACTGACTTGCCCCCGAGGTCTCAGAGCAGATGGTAAGAAGGTAAAAAGGTGATTCTGAGCAAGACTGTGGTTGGCAGCCTTTGAGATTAATTTTTTTGAGCAAACAACAGCATGAATGGGCACAAAATTCAGGATGCCATAATGTTTCGTGCCATCTGTGATCTATTAGATTATGATAATGATGAGAACAACTAATGTTTAATAACTCACTGCCTCAGACAACCTGGGGAAGGGTAAATCCAGAGTCATTCATCTGTGCTTGGCTGGAGCTGCTCTTGGGGAGGATCCTGGAAGTGATATCCTTTGAGGGAGCAAGGAATGGATATACAATGATTGCTCTAGCTGAACTTGTTTGTGAAATGCTGGCTTTTCCCAGGAAAGCACATATAAAAATAGCACTCAGCCCTCTCTAGCCACAGAACATATGTCTGTAGGCTCAGCTTTGAAGCTCACCAGTTGCTGCAGCTTCTCCAAAGAGGTTAAAATGCTTCTGTAATGGAAGTGACCTGAGCACTTGGGTTCATTATTGCATTCTCCCACCTCTAGGCTGCTGCTTGGAGTCCAAGGCATTCAAATGAGTTGTTCCAGATGGAGTCCTTAAATTCTTCAGTGCCTCTGATGGCAGTGTGGGAGAGCTCAGCTGTGCTCCCCAGGCCGGTTTTGTGTCCCCAGCGAGCAGATCCTCGCAGCCTGAGCTGTGTGTAAACCCCACTGCGAGCACTGCACGTTCTTTCCTATGCCTTCCCCTCTCATCTAGCTTATTCCTCAGGCCCTTTTATTTGGTAGAGCTTTACCAAAATGCATAGAAATGTAACTCCTCCTCACCTCTGCAAGGTCTTCCTTGCAGAGCTGAAAAAATTGCATTTATTGTTCAGCTCTCTCGAGCTGAATGTTTTCTTCAGCAGCATGGAATGACTCCTGCTTTTGGCTGAAGTCTGTGCTAGGCCAGTACAGAAATTAGGCAGCTACCCAAAAGTCTGCCAAGGGCCAAAACCTACTTGCCATTAAAGCTTTTAACAAATGAGCTTGGTAGGTAAGTCCATGACCACCTGGGCTCCTGTGCAGCACGATTCCTGTGGACATCAAAATCCTGAACGAGTTCAGCCTCTCCTGAACTAGTCTGATGTTTTAGAAGTGACCTAATTGAAAGTACAGCCAGTAATGTAATTATCATCAAGAAACAGCTCACCTTCTGTTGCTTAATTATATTTTCCTTGTATACTTAGTCTGTTTCAAAGAAGCTGCCTTGGATGGCACACAGGGTTTCCCTTTAATTACTGCTGTATGGTAATTGTCATGTAATTGTGCTGTTATGAACATAACGTGCATGTATTATTGTGGGGCAGTGATTTATGGCATGTAAGCGTATTTTGAAAGTGTTATAGATGTTCTCCACACAGGATTGCTAAGCCCTTTAATGACAGGAGTCTCTCACAGCCATCCAGTGTTTTAATTTCCCAGTGTTTAAGGTCTCTTGTAATAATGCTGCTTCATCATCCAGTCAGTACTTTGGGAATTACACTGCTTGCTTGTGGTGAGGTACTTAATGATCCTCATCATGCTTGCAAAATTTGCTAGTGCAGAAATAAATTTGGCATCATGATGGGGCAAGGGGGAATGGCTTTAAGCTCAAAGAGTAGGTTTAGATGTGATACTGGGAAGGAATTGTTCCCTGTGAGGGTGGGGAGGCCCTGGCACAGGGTGCCCGGGAAAAGCTGTGGCTGCCCCTGCATCCCTGGCAGTGTCCAAGGCCGGGTGGGATGGAGCTTGGAGCACCCTGGGATAGAGGGAGGTGTCCCTGCCCATGGCAGGGAGTGGAACGAGGTGAGCTTGAAGGTCCTTTCCAACCCAAACCATTCCATGATTCTGTGATGCTACTGGGAGTGTTTTGGTGCCAGTATGTGCTTCAAGGTGCTCAGTGCATGCTGGTTAAGCAAAGCACTGGGTGTAATCACTTGCTATGTGACTCCCCTGCTGCAGTGTGCTTTGTGACAGAACTTTTGGTTTATCACAGGATTTGCATTTCTTTTTAAGGTGTTTTCAGAAGTTTTGGGCTGTGTTGAAGGGATGACAAAAACTGTGGGCTATGTTTAAGTGCTAGTCCCTCAAACAACAGTGAAACCCTTGCTGTCCTGGTGATAGCAGGGGAAATCAGTCCCAGAAATTCCTGGCTGAAAAAAACTGCAGAGGTACCCACTTGGCAAGACCTTGTACAGCAAGTACTTTATGATGGGTGATTGTAAGTTGCCTGGGAAAGGCTTTCTGAGCACACTGTGGTTCCTGGAATTAACGTTTTTGTCTTGGATTTCTGTGGTACATACTGTACAAATGAAAGTTGTATCAGGAAAATAAATCTCCACTTTTGTGCTTGTGCTAAAGCACAAATGCTGCTCTTGTGTTACATTCCCAAATTTAGCAAAACCAAAGTGACCGGACAGAACTCAACCGCATCTGTCTGTTTGCAGTGGAACCAAGCACGAGGCAATGAAGCATGACTAAACCGTGCTGGCAAACACATTTTTATCCTGAAATAAATTTGTCTGTGGGCTTTGGCTCGCTGCTCTGCACAAAGGGTGAAACTGGCTGTGAAGAGGACAAAGAGCTCATCACGAGCACACGGAATTGCTCTGACACGCTGCACAGTGGCTTTACTGAGGCTGAGTTTGCTGCCAACGTGCAAGAGCAGGCTTGATATGTTTCTAGTCCCAGCTCAGGCACCAGGCAGATAATGCCGTGCAAGTCCCATGCACAGAGTCCTGGTGGCTGCACAGAGCCGTGTTTGGAGCAGGGTAGATGATAACCAGGGTCACTATTTGTTTTCCTGCCCCTTACCCTTGTCAGGCTGGTTACTCATTGTTTTGCATCTTCCCCTCCACCTAAATTTTTTGTTGCTGGAAATGACAGCAGTGCTTAAGCAATTTTATCCTTTCTTTTTAATCCTTTTTTTTCTTCGAGACTTGTGTGTTTCCTGGTGTGTGAGATTCTGCCCCATCATGCACACACACAGACCTGGTCTGCTGTCATTGGCACAGCACAGCCCCTGCAGTTTGCTCACCCAGCATCTCTGGTATGAGTCTTGCAGGAGACATGAACTGAGCCTTATAGGATGCTGAGCTGCCAACACAGCCAAGGACTTCACCCAAGGCTGGGGGAGCAGCTGCATTTTAATATTGAGCCAAACTCTTCTCTTGTGCAATGTGCTGCCCTCTGAGAATGAGCAGATAAATCCCTTACAGATGCAGGAGCAATGTTCTCTTCACTGATAAGCCAGTATACCAGCCAGCTTTCTCTAAGCTGATCATCAAGCAAAATACCTGATTTCTGATATCTGATCTGCAAGAGCTTCCTTTTTACTTGGCATGGATGATCCTTGGAGAGTCACCAGGTGCCCACCAAGCCACTTAGTCCCCCTTCCTCAGCACGACAGGGGAGAAAATGAGATGAGAAATCGTGTGTGTTCAGATAAAGGCAGGGAGATCCCTCACTAATCAGTCATGGGCAAAATAGACTTGGCTTGGGGAAGATTAATTTATTGTTAATTAAAAACAGAGCAGCATAGTAACAAACTAGAACTAAATTTTTGCCCCCACTCCGTATTCAGAAACTGTGGGGAAAAGGTTTATTGCCTTTCTGTTTTTTCCTCAGTAACAACCAGGACACGTGAGCCTCTTCGCCACTACCTGAATAAACCGATAATCTCCAATTTTTCACTCCTCTTCTATTCCTGTTGCTAAGCTAGAAATGTGAAGTGTGAAATGCTGCTAAGAGGGCTCATTTACACTCACTGGGGTTGTATTGGCAACAATTAATTAGAGCCCTTACCAGAAGTGACTTCAAAATGGCATCTTTCAGGTGAAGAGCACTTTGAGCCTGCAGGAGCCCCTTGCACTTGTAGTGCTATGTCCTTTTATCTGAGAAAGGATCATCTCTTCCCTATTCATCTCTTTGTGGACTGGATGTTCTGGCAGTGATAGGGTGGTCACAGATCCTCTACTGCCTGGTTTTTGTGCTGTGATTGTCAGTTTGTGTAGGAGTGGCAAAACCCAGCATCTCTTTAACAGGAGATGATCCATTCAGCTGCAGTGTCAAGAAGTCTTAAGGGTGGGCTCAAGCTGCTGGAAAAAGGGAGTTTTCACCCAGGGATGAAACTGGTGGGAGGAGGGGGGTAAATAGCTCTTCCCGAACAATCATTTGTCTATACTCGCTAGAAACCGAAGGCTTCATTTCAACAGCAGCCCTCCCACAACACATTTGCTGTAGTAAGTGCTGTGCTGTGACAAGCAGTGCCTTCAGAGAGGCTGGGGAGTGCTGGAGCGATTGCAGGGACCTGGCCGTTCTGATCAGCTGTCCTTGACCAAGGCTCCAGCCTGCAGTGCTCCTTGCTGGCAGTCAGCGTCTTCGGTTTACAGTGTGAGCTCAATCTTCTGCCCTGGGAAGAAAAATAGAGGAGAGGAGCAAGCAAGAAGCAGCTGTTGGCTTTGCAATGTCTGCTCATTTTGATCCTTGCATCCTGCTGTTTGATTCCACCTCCTGCCTCCAATTCAAGGATCAAGCTTTCCCAGATTTTCTTATACAGGTTATTTCTATAAGCTTTCCACTTAGTTCGTAAATAATACTGGTGTAAACCCACTAAAATATAACTTCTTTTTTACCTCTATTGTTCTTAACTGCATGTTGCAGTAGTTTATATCAGTGTAATAGCATGCAGCTGCAGGATTGCACCTTTCTGACCTTGGGAAATCATTCCTGGACGCCTTCCACAGGGGAGTGATGCACTTGTATCTCCACAGTTACAGTGCTTGGCTTGATTGCTTGCTTAGTATCTAAAAGCTCTTGCAGTGTTCTTTCAGGTGTTGGTGGTCCAGTATAATCTGTGTTGGCACGACTTAACTATCGAAACCTTGGAAAGTGTGATTGCTTCTTTACGGTGAAATAATTGGGAAGAGAAGGTTCCAAATGGACTTTTATCAGCAGAGAGAGAACCTGTGTGGCCTGATTGTTTCGCGTGTCCCAGGCCTGTTTATAGCTGCAGTGCTTGACCCCTTTCATATTTGGGATAAAGGTGCCTCTACAGGCTGTGCTACCGCCTCCATTCTGCTCCGAAATACCAAAATATGCCAATAGGTCACGTGCAGCTGAACCAAAAGATTTTTATAAGCCTTCAATGGGAATTGAGGCTGAACACCTTTGAAACAGTTAGGACTTAGATTCCTCCCCCCTCACCTTCCTCCAGTCATTTGCAATTCATATGGCACCCAGGTGATGAGTCTGCGAGTGTTACTCGGAAATCATTGAAACATTAAAAAACAGCTTGAGTATCTATTTTGTCCCAAAACTGTTTCTGTTTTATGGGCTCAGAACTTAAGCTGCTGATGGAGTGAATTTGAAAACTAGGTCTCGCTCTGTTCCCAGGGATTTGCTCCCTGGAGGTGAGTTGGTTTTGAAGCAGGAGGTGTGTGTCTTTGACACTAAAATAGAGTAGTTTTGTTATTTGTTTCCTCTTGCCCTTGAAAATAATTAGTTAAAACCTTTTGGGGCAACATTAACAGTATAATTGAACTAAGGAGGGGTTTTTTTCAGGCTGGCAGAAAACATGAGGGGAAGGTGTCCTTCCCCTGCAGGGGTTGGAACTAAATGGTTTATAAGGTCCCTTCCAATCCAAACCATTCTGTGATCCTGTAGCGAAGTCTGATGATAACTGTGTCAATGAGATGCCTGTGGAAGAATAGTGATCTGAAGCAGTTTAAAATTTGGGTTAATGCAGCTCAATTAGAATTATGGAAATATTTTTTCTTTAACTGAGAATGGGAAAGATGAGCTCAAATCCCTTCACAAAAAGCATTATCCTTAAGCTATATATCTAGACAAGAGATTTATAAAAATAAGAAATACATGGAATTTATGAGCTGATGCACAGGATTTGTCAGCAAAAGTAGCTGCACGTCAGTCAGATAGTACAATAATTGCATACTCTGCATACAGAATCCCAGAATGGTTTGGGTTGGAAGGGACCTTAAAGCTCATCTCATTCTACCCCCTGCCATGGGCAGGGACACCTTCTACTATTCCCGGTTGCTCCAAGCCCATCCAACCTGGCTTTGGACACTGCCAGGGATGCAGGGGCAGCCACAGCTTCTCTGGGCACCCTGTGCCAGGGCCTCCCCACCCTCACAGGGAACAATTCCTTCCCAATATCCCATCTATCCCTGCCCTCTGGCAGTGGGAAGCCATGCCCTGTGTCCTGTCCCTCCATCCCTTGTCCCCAGTCCCTCTCCAGCTCTCCTGGAGCCCCTTTAGGCCCTGAAAGGGGCTCTCGGGTCTTTGCAGAGCCTTCTCCTCTCCACATGAACAGCCCCAGCTCTCCCTGCCTGTGGTGTTGGACTAGGTCCTGGCACAGGGATTTGAGGAGAGCCCTCCTGAAGCAGACCCACCTCATGGGTGTGGTTCCTTTGGCTCTGAGCAGATGACACCATTGGTGACAAGTGTCCATAACTGCAGTGAGCAGATGAGCCCAGCAAGAGAAGAAGCTGCTCCATTGCATTACACCTCTCCTGCCAGCTCTTAGGTTTTTTGTTTAAATACCAAATACCTTTCCTAAGCTGAGAGTGCTGACAGGTGTGACCTTGAATTGGCTCAGAGCTGTTTGTAGAACTGTGTGTGAGCACTCCATTTAAATACAAGTTGCAAGTATTGACCAAAGCATGTCCAGTCTGCCCAGTGGTTTCATTCATTGTATTTATTAAGTGGATTTTAAATCAGAATCATCAGATCAACAAAAAAGGATGAGGCTTTCACTTTTTAACAGCACAAACTCTTACCAGCTCTCCCCATTGGGATGGAATTATCTGATTTTGTGCCCTTTTTAAAAAATTTTAAGTCCGTATGTTGAACTTAGAGCCACTATTTCGTGAATGCTTCCCAACCTATAACTAAACGTAGAGACTGACTTCCAACTGGCTTAGGAGGATTTGGACAGCACTGGCACAGCTCAGATTTGGAGTTCAGTACTTAAATACTTTAAGCCTTGTGTCAGATGTATTTTTGAGTAGGGCTCAGCACTGTATCACTTACCCTCTGCACCCAGGCAAGCATAATTCGTCTTTTTTGACTTTTATGGGCCCAAACTGTTAAAATCATGGTGGCCAAACTGGACATTTGTTTTACATGCACTAATGGGTAATAAAGGAGGCAGGGAGAGTGAGCTCTGAGTAGTGCTGTGCCCAAACCAGAGAGAAGAGACCTTTAATCTGCTCTTAGACGTGAAGGCCTTTCCCTGGTGTACATCTGTCACAATCCCTTAGCCTGCAGATAAGGGGGAGAGTGTTCAGTGGGACTCTGATACGTGGCTAAAGGAAAACAAAAAGGTAGAAAGAGGCGGGGAAAAGGGGAAAACCAAGCTCTGTTTAATGCTCAGCAGTGATCATACCCAGTGGAGTTGGTGCTTCAGCACAGGCAGTAGCTGGATCTGTTGTAACCTCTGTCACTTAACTCAGTTCCTAGGATTTAAGCTGGATCCCTTTTCTGTAAATAGGAATGAACTGTCAGTCTCTTGTCCTGTAGAAAAATAGATTGAGTTTAACCCCTCACCTCAGCCAGAGCACGTGGATATAACAACTCTACCAAAATTTTTGTGTATTTTGGCACTGTCTAGTTATGTGGCTAAGCACAAATAACTGCTTTTTATGGAGTAGCTGGAGTCCGTAGCGTTCTGGAGGAGCTGGGGCACTGCTCTGCTGTGCTGTCCTCCATCACGTTTAGTTTTTAGTGGCTATGACGACAACAAAATGACAATTTGCTTCCAGTTCCTGCCCTGCCTCTTGCTCCTCCTTGTGAGCTGTTGCTTGAGCTCACAGCTGAAGTGCTGGGGAGCTCCCTGCCCTGCGTTTGAGGAGGATTCCCATCTCTTATCAGGTGTCAAAGCTTAGCAGAGCAGTTAGTGCTGTAGTGGAAGGAATTTGAAATGTTTTTGCCCTTCCCCCCTGCTGTGGGGGAGCTGTGAGGAGGGAGCCCCTGCTGCCAGCTGGATAAGCTGTTTGGCCAGTGGTGTGCATCTGGTGGCACATCTGTGGGCATGTCCTCCGAAAGGCTGAGAGTAAAACTAAGGATTAGAAAGAAATCCAGAGGGATATACAGATTTGTTGTATGGCTTTCGTTCAGGGTTCCTGGGACATGCAAAGAGAGATGGAATTGGATTTCCAAGGAAGGCAGAGGATAAGGGAAGCAAAGGAGGCCTGTCTGGGAGAATCTAGTCTGGTGTTACAAGGGGGCACTGGAAGCAGGGCAGGTGGAGACACGGAAGGGTTGATTCCCTTTCAGGGCTAAAGAGCCCTGACTCAGGATTTGGTACCTGGAAAGTAAACCTCCTTCTAGGTGGGTGTTGTGTTCTGAATCAGAAAACTTAGGCTGATCTCAGTGGAGAAGAAAACATCTTTGTCAAGTGAAGAACTTGGTAAAGTGGCTTCTGGCAACGCTTCTGAATTCAAGCAGTAAGCACCTTGGCATAGGTGATGACTTGCAGCTCCTCAGGGCATGGACTTGATAATCTTGGGGCTCTTTGCCAGCCTTAGTGATTCAAAGATTCTGTGACACCGTTTACCAAAAGGCTTGAAATGACTGGCTGAAACAGCAGGGACTCAGAGGAGGAAAACGAACAATGGCAACTGTGAAGCAAACAAGGAAAGAACAAGCACAGACTGATCTGGACAAGGAATTCAGGCTGGCTCTGGGATGGGATGGTGTGTGAGCAAACAACTGCCCAGAATGTGCTGGGCTCTCTTACAGCCTGGGAGAGAGAGAGAGCTCTTCTTTCCAGACTGAGACACCCTCTTTGGCTGGGAATGTCCTCTGCCTCCTAGCTTTGGTGGGGTAAATGACATTGGAAGCCTGATGCTCACAAGTAGTTGATAGTAGTAAGCCCTTCTAGGTTGCCAATGACCTGTCAGGTAGTAGAAAGTGAGCACACAGTCAGTTAGCAGAAAATGAAAGAGCACATCTGTTTCACCTGGAAGGGCTTGGATTTCTGAGCTGCTGCATCAGTGTGCTGTGTCTTGCCCTGGGGGGGAAGCTCTCTGGATGGATAGCAAAACAGTACAGGTTTTAAATTCCCGTTTCTGCAGATGCACAAAGGCACCAAATCTGGCCATAAAACCATGATCTACTTTGCAAGCTTGGAATGTAAACAGGAGGTTTCAGCTTCTGATGTTTTCAAAGGAGGTGGGCAGATAGTGACAGCACAAGGGGCAATGGTTTTAAAGTGACAGAGGGCAGGGTTAGATCAGATGTTAACAAGAAATTCCTCCCTGTGAGGGGGGTGAGGCCCTGGCACAGGATGCCCAGAGAAGCTGTGGCTGCCCCATCCCTGGGAATGTCCAAGGCCAGGCTGGACAGGGCAGGGCATGGAGCAACCTGGGATAGTAGAAGGTGTCCCTGCCATGGCAGGGGCTGGAACAAGATGAGCTTTAAAGTCCCATCCAACTCAAACCATTCTGGGATTCTACAGGCACAAGATCATGGACACAAGTCTAACAGCTCTGAGATGCTGAGCTGTGCTGTTGTGATGGAGCATGGCTGGAAGGCCCAGGCTGCTCCCTAGCTGGAGTACCAGCTTCCCTTAAGCTGTAATCCTCTTTTTATCTTCAGTCTTCACTCAAATCTGTCCGTAGTACGTTGCTCTACTGTACAGGAACAATCTTGCTTCCTCCCTCTGAAGTCGTAGGAGCGTGCTGACAGCCCCTCGTCAGCTGGTTTGTAGCTGGGCTTTGTTAAACCCAGGCGCTAATTCCCTTCGGTTCATCTGCCTGGCTCGGGTGGAAGCCATCAAACAGCAGGCGCCGGAGCTCTGCCCGGGATTTGTTTGCAAATGTAGACACTTAATGGTGAAAAAAGGTATGCCAGCACTTCCCAGCCTGGGGGGGACTAGCTAAACCTGTGGCCTCAGCGCTTTGAAACCGTAATTAAGAGTTCGGGAGTGTTTGGCTGATGAAGCCTGTAAGCTTGGCAGGGGAGGGGGATTGTTTTCCCTGTCGTGTCAAAGATTGTGACCTAGTTACCTGCTTGAACATTTGGTGTCATGCACAATGGGTGATGAATGAAGTGGCTGAAGATACATTCTCACTTG
>VZTE01006560.1:654524-720037 GCA_013397775.1 Eulacestoma nigropectus
TTGTTTGTCGGTGGTGTCACGGTTTTTGCTGCAGGGACACGTTAAAGTCCTGGAGATCCCGAAGTTTCTTCTGCAGCCTGGAAAGGAAACTAACAGCAAAGCTGCTTGTTTCGTGCATTCCTGGGCTGTGCTGCTGCTGCAGTATCCCAGCCCCATCCCAGCAGTGTGTGAGGTGACTTGAGAAATATCTGTCACATGCTGTTTGTCCTTCCATCATCTTCCCACGAGTGCGTGCTGAGCAGTGGCCTTGCTTCAAATGTGCAGTCTTCCATGGTAAAGCCAAGAGGAACACAGAAATAGATATTCACTCAAAGCTGCTGAGGAACAGGGATGAGCACATTGAATAGTGATGCTGTTCGAAGGAGGATAGGTTTGTGGCCACTTGTACCAGAATTTAATTTGGCTTAGGTTTGGTCTGTGGTGCAGAGGAGTATCCAACCTGCTGGAGAAGGAAGGGGTGTATAGTTAAAGAGCTCTTCTGATTAGATTGGGGGATGGAGGAGTCCCAATGAAGTGGGCTCTGCTTCCCTGTAGTGATTGAGAGCCCTTCCTTTGTTGCCTGCTGCCAGAGTCCTTTGAGAAGCTTGGTGCTGAACCTGTTGGGGGCATTCCTGGCACAGCCCCTTTCACTTCACAGCCCTTCCATCGGTGGGATGGGAAGATACTAAGGTAAATCCTTCCTAGGCTGGCAGGTTGCCTGCCAGCTGATCCCAGGCAGAAGGAGCACTGCTCCAGGGATTTAGTTGGCTTGCTACACCAGAGTGTCAGGGGACATGGATCACTGCGCTGGGGAGTTCAGCAGTTCATCAGCAAGATCATCCGCTGAAGGCAGGTGAAGGTAGCCTCTCTCTGTTCCCCTCAGGAGCTAAAGCACTTCCCGGGAAGCGTCTTAGAATCCTTAAGGTTGGAAAACCCCTCTAAGGTCATCAAGTGCAGCAGTCAACCCAGCGCCACCAGCATGTTGACATCAAGTGCCACATTATTTGAGCACTTCCAGGGATGGTGACTCCACCACTGCCCTGGGCAGCCTGTTCCAGTGCTTTACAACCCTTAAGGAGCAATCCTGAGCTTTTGGTCCTGTCAATAATGTGTGGAGATATTCATCAGATGGAAATGGTGCTTTAGTCCAGGTATCACTGCCTTTGGCAGATGGAAGGGTTTCATTCAGAGATGGTCCAAGGAAATTGCTCTACGCTGACCTGCCAGTCATAAGATGGGGGTCAGAGACAGGGCTGGAGGTGAAGAGACAATGGGAGTCCAGGAGGTTCATCCAAGAGATGTGCTGGAGACACTCCTGGCACACTCCTTTGCTGTAACACAGGCCGGGACTGTCCTCGTTGGAGTGGAGATCCTGGTCTGTGGATGGAGGTCCCAGGTGGAGCTGCTCACTATTAGCTGAACTAAATGCTCATTCTTTTCTGGTTACTGGCCTCCTCCAGGTGAGGGAGGGGCTGTCTCCGGTCCCTGCTGCTGTGTCAGGTCTTTAGGAACAGTCTCATTCCCAAAGGGGCAGCACAGAACACTGACATGCAGGGGAATCCCTGTTACAGCTGCAACAAGCTTGAAAAACCAGTGCTAAAAATTACTAGTGAGTTTTTAAAAAAGTAATTTTATTCTGAACTGGAATTTTTTCAGGTTGTTGTACCAATATTCATTCGGAAAGCTCAGGGATTAAATATAAAAAATGGTGGGACCAGACTGTGTTTCTTTAAAGGCTATAACAGGAAGGTAATGATGCCTGTCTTGCTGCTGTAGTATGGTTGGGATGGAGTCCATTTTCTTCACAGCAGCCTATAGGGAACTGTGGTTTGGATTTGTGACTGATGCAGTGTTGATAAGGCTGGGGTGTTCTGGCTGTTGCTGAGCTGTGCTGGGGTTGAGTGAGGAACAGGGAAAGGACAAAACCAGGACACCTGACCTGAACCAACCAAAGGGATATTCCATGCTGCATGAGGACATACTGCCCAGAGAAGCTGTGGCTGCCCCTGGATCCCTGGAAGTGTTCCAGGCCAGGTTGGACAGGGCTTGGAGCAGCCTGGGATAGTGGAAGGTGTCCCTGCCCATGGCAGGAGGTGGAATGGGATGAGCTTTAATGTCCCTTCCAACCCAAACCATTCTGGGATCCTATGCTGCCCTTAGCATTAGGAGCTAATGGAAAATAGGAGGAAGGGGGGATGTTCAGATAAAACTTAATTTCATAGGGAACAACATGAAACTTTGCATCTAAAAATCTACATAATTCCATACTGCTTCTTTGATACTAGAGAAAAACAGAGGCAGAATTACCTGCTGCACATCCTTTCAGCTGTGCTAATAAACATCTCCCCGAGTCTGACCTCGGGTACAAGCTACATTCTTCTGTGAGAATGTTTGCTGTAAACAATGTGCTTGTTATCAGGGACGTTAAAAAGAGGCTTGTTGGATACTGAAGGGAGAGCACTTGCCAAAAGATAAACACCCAGCCGTGCCTGCTTCCCATTCCGAGGTTCAGGGAAAATCACTGCAGCACCAAAACATCAGCTATATTGACAGGAACGTGGGAATTACTTGAGATGTAGGGGCTGTGTGTGGTTCTTCCTCTAGCTTTTTAAAGGCTTGGTTGGTATGCTGTCCACAGCAACCCAGGGCATCTTGCAGAGTTCCAAATCCTTACTTAAATGCAGCTGCACTCTGTGAGAACTTCTTTTTCTGGCAGTAAAAAAAAAAAAAGGGGGGGGAAGGGAGAAGAGATGGTCCAAAAAAGCGAAGATAGAAAGGATTCTGATAAAAGTGAATGGCCTATTGAAGAGATTCAGGAGGAAGGAGAGAAGAAGAGATTGTCTCATGGGGAGATTTTGTATGGAGTACTTGGGGGAGACAACTGCCCCAGGGCTGGGAGGTTGAATCTGTTAGGCTTTTTCTTGAATTTGGGGAAACGGGAATTGCTGCAGTGCCTGGATCAGTATTAGACACTGGAGAGTACCAGGGAGATGTGCATGGGGCAGAAAATAACAGGACATATGACATGTTAGAAATGGCACACCTCTGGAACTCAGTCTCCAAACTGAAGGCTGGACCACACTCATGGTCTCCTACCATAGTAGGATGGACTCCCCCTTTGAGTGCAGAGGAATCACCTGGTATCTGTTGGGTTTTACTGTTTAGATTTTTTGGTGGATAGTTTTCATCATTTTAGGTTTCTGCTCCAAGCAGGAACTCAAGATTACTCCACCAGTAGCATGTGTGAGGTTCTGCCTCTTGCTTGCTAATGTCTGCTTAGATTTTTTTCACTTGCATGAAAAGGCAGCCTAGCAAATTAGAAGCACTTGGAAGGCATTATGCTGCTGTTAATTATGTAGGAGCCCAGACACTATTCACAACAGTAATAGGAAAACTACCAAAGCAAATGCAGCAGTCTGAAATGCCAAATTAAAGTCTCAGCTCTTGAATGCAGCTAAATTTGCAAGTGGATGCTGTACCCTGTAAGCATGGGGGTCCGTGCTTCCCTGAGTGGTTCCCAGGCTTTATCCAGTGCATGCATCCCAGGGTTAGAATTGTGTCTGCATGTGGTTTCATATGTGAGCTGGAAGCCGGGGGAATCACCAGGGTCTGCACTGAGATTTGGTGGAACCCTTCTGAGGAAGGTGAATTTCTCCTCCTGCACCAGGCCTGCACAGATGTGGGTGACACTGCTGTCGGTGTGACTCTGGTGGTGTAAATTACCCATCTTGTGGCTTCAACCTATTCCAGGCTCCTGGGGTAGCTCTTTGTCAGCCTCTTGATGCAGCTTACAGCTCACAGCCTGGAGGCGTCAGGAGGGGAGTGCCAACAGTCTGCTCCTGAATTCTGGCACTCAGAGCCCAGAGTTAAGGAGAGAGCAATCACTGCACAAGACCTCTGCAGCAGCCTTTTGGACCACATCGTCTCCAGTTCATGCACTGTTGTTCTGTAACACCTGGGTTGGTACCTTCTGTGTGTTGCTTAAAGCCCAGCAGGTGTTGCAGCTTCTAATTCTAGGTGAGGTCTCACTGAGTGCTTGCTGCTGTCAAGGATTATTTGCCTAATGGCACTCAACAAGCCACTTTTGCAATTCTCACTGCACACAGTCATGGCACTGGTCAGTTTTATTTCCTTTGCTGTTGTAGGCTCTGGTTTTCATTTCATGGCTGAGGTCCATAGCAGAGAGAACAGTCCTGGAGTAAATTCATCTTCATTACAAAAGAGCCTGGTGGGATTTCTTAACATGAGAGCTCTGCAGTGATACTTACATCAGATTTAGATTTATATTGGGAAGAAATTATTGACTGTGAGGGTGGTGAGGCCCTGGCACAGGTTGCCCAGAGAAGCTGTGACTGCCCCATTCCTGGAAGAGTTCAAGTATGTTTTCTGTAGCTGGATTGACACAAAACTCTGGTGCTTTATCTGTGATTGAGGAATTGCTTTTCCTTGTTTGCCACCTGGTAGTTTTCCTGCTGGCAACCTGGATTAGAGGTGGAACTTCAGCCAGCAATGCCAAGATCTTGTTTGAGTCCAGGTGCTTTAGGTAACCATGCAAGTGCCAAATTGTAAATTCACTCAGGTCCTGACTGAGTTTTGTCGTTCTTGTACAGGACAGGCCCCCAGACAGGATCAGTCATCCAGGATCTGGCCCCGATCAGACATCTCAAAAGCAAACTCCCTTCTGTATCAAGTCTGCTTTGACCTTTTTTTCTATCCTGCAGCTTCTGAGCTTGAAAAACATGCACTCCAACAGTACTGCCCTTTGATATCCTGTTATAAATGTGATACCTTTATGGATAACTATATATTCATCTTCAGAGAAGTAATACAAGAAAGATGCACTTGGATTGAGGGGGGAACACCCCTCTACTTTGTATTTCGATCAGACTTACTGGATCTTTTCCAGTAAGGATTCTTCAGTAACGAGGAAAATATTCCTGCTATTCTTCTAGGACTGAACGTGCCACAGGACAAAAATAACTGTCATTAATATTGTAAATGCGTCTTTTGCCAGAGGATGGCAGTGTGGAAGGGTTGGGATTGCTCTGGGAATGCCTTTGTCTGAGCTGGGGAAGGAAAATGCCATCTGCTTTCACAGACGAGTCAGCACAGGCACCCAGACAGCTCCACCTTCAGCCAAATCGGAAAATAAGGTTGGGGGCTGGTGGGTTAAATGGGATTAATCTTAAAGATTGCCGAACTAGTGACCTTCCCCTACCTTCCCTTTCCCCTGTAAAGTGCTATCTTTAAAGGGAGAATAATCCATTGAAGAAATCAGTTACTTGTTAAAATACAAAATCTCTGTGGGAAGGGAGAGTTAAAGGTATGTAAACCAGAACTGGGACTAGAGCACTTAAATTAAGTGGCACTATTCCAAAGAGTTCAGCTAGCAATCTGTGGGCCTCTTGGACTAATTCTTAAGGAAGTAATAATGCAAAGTATGTGGGTTTTTTTCTATTTGTGTGTTCCATCAGTTTGTGTTGGTACAACCTTTAGAATATTTGTCAAAATACTCACTGCCTGCTTCTCCTTTCAGCTTGCAGAAGGGGCATATATCTAGGCAAGAGACTGAAATACGTACTCAATCTCCTTATTATCAAACACAGTGGATTTATTCTGTCTGCAAGGCATTGATCTAGTACTTACAAACAGTTCCATGCGCAGTTCAGACAAATCCGGTTTCCAAGGAGCTGTCCTGCAGCCTGGTGTTGGAGCTCCAGATGTTGGCCAGTCCCCTGTCACTTGCTCTTACGTGGTCACAGGGGGAATTTGGACCCACAGGCTGTTCCCAGGGTTGGGTTTGTGTCTAGCTGCCCCAGGTCCATGGGCTTTGGGACAGCAAATACGAAGTGGCTGATGCCTTGAAGTGGCTACCTGAAAACAGAGGCTGGACAAGATTAAGAGAATAAAAGTAGGTATTTATTTGAAGGGCCTTCAAAGGTACACCCTGGGCAGTCAAAAGCCTCCATCCAAGAGGGACCCTGGGTCACAGGTTCTTCACACTTCTGTAAGTTTGGTCCATTTGCATATCAGGCTTAATTCTCCAATAATACTTTCAGTTAATGATGTAATCACCCCAAGTTTGCCGCTCCTCTCAAAGGCTTTTAGTGTACATATTTTGGGGCCTGGGACAACAAGGTGTCCTTGAAGTACAAACCTAGAGAGCGTTTGTTGTGTCTAACCAGCATGAGAGAACAGCAGCTAACAGGCCACACGAGACTTCAGAGTTACACACTGGGTGGTACAGGATTTGAAAAATATAAAAGTTAAAACCTAAGGCATCATGGCCTTTGAGACCCTGAGCCAAGGTGTTTCCAGGGGCAGTGGTTGGTGACACCTGCGCAGCTGCTCTGCAGGGACGTTTGGGTGCTGGGCAGTGAACAGGTTTGCATCTCAGCAGGAAGCTGCTGCACTCACCTGCGTGGTGCTTGTGGGAGCTGGCAGGGGTGTGCGTGTGAGAAATGTGGCCAAATCCTGCATCCAGCTGAATCGCAGTGAGAGGAATGTTGAGGCTCTCCGAAGAGCCAGGAGTATCAGGAAGAGGAGGCGGTGGGATACCAAAAGCTGCTAGAGGGATTGTACAATAAATTAAGACTTGAGGGGCTCAGAAGTGCCCAAGAGGGGCTGCCTAGTGCTGATAGCGAAGTGAGACCTCTTTCCTGTCCTTTGGAAGCCTAACTTCCTTGAAGGCTGCCTCCCCAGGTGGTGGTGCCTGTGAACTGTGTCTGTGAAACTTCTGAGCTGTCAGGGCACTTCAGGCTGGTAAACCCAGCTGCCAGTGTCCCCTGCAATCCATCCGCTGGGACAGCCACAAAATGCGTCAAACACCACCAGAACCACAGCCGGGGCTGGGCTTTGCCATTTGAAACCTTTTCCTCAGGCCTGTGGGGATGCAGCAACAGAGCTGGGTGCAGCTAAAAGGGTCTATGGAAAGCCCCAACCCAAGTGAGGGGATGGACCAGGATCCGTCCAGGGATCCAGACAGGAGCAGCAGGAATGGGGGCTGTAGGCAAGGTTGCAGATGAGTCCAAGGGGTCACCTGCCTTCTAGGTCAGGCCAGGACTGGGTGCCAGGCATGGAGCTGGACTGGACAGGGCTGCAGGTAGAGGCTGCCCAGGGCAGGTAGGGGCCATTGCTGCCATCAGGGTGCTGGTTCTTGTGGCTCTGCACTCAGCCAGCCTCCTGCTTCCAGCTCCATCCTCACTGACTCTTCCATGTGCTGATACTCTTGGAATATTTGCTGCTCCCTGAGCTTGTAAGACAGGGGAATGTTTTCACAGATAAATATTGAACAGGCGGTGAATCCATGTTTCTGACTTTCCACATCCAAGCAGTGTTCCCAGTATCACTTGGAAAAGCAAGGACAAATACTACAGCAGCTTTTTCTGTGGCTTACATAGGTCAGCACCCCAATTTAATGAAGCAGATGAGTCTCAGCTCAGCTGTGTTTTGACAGTCTTGAGGGCAAAACGCCTGAGCTGGAGATGCTGTCGAGTTGTTTATCTGCAATGGCTGAAGAGAACTGTTGCAGATACAAATCCAGGTTAACCAAGGGAATTGTAGTGTGGAACTTGGCATCTGTTAGCTGAGTCCTGGGCCGAAGTCACTTCCTTGGCTTCCTTCTCATCTCATCCTTAGCTGGTCACTTCTTGTAATTGGATTAAGCAGCTAGAATACACAAAATAGAGCTGGGACCGAATTCCAACCTGACAGTGAATCACAGAAGCCTCCTCACACACTGGCCATTCCCTGTGCATCTTCTGCCAAGTTTATTATGCTGGGGACTTGTGACACTTTCCATGTGCTGCACTGCACAGCTCCATGCCTGGAGAGGAGACACCTCAAAAGCAACAATAAGCTTTGTCAGAACTCAGCTGGGCTTTGTACTCATGAATAAAGTATCTCCTTCCTTGGTTTACTTAGGGGTTTTGTGTGCTGAGACATGAATGGTGACAGAAAATCAGGAAACTGTTCTGCGAAATAAAAATAGGGCTTATTTATGTGGCTGTCACATGTTTGGTGTCCACACTGGGCTGAAATGATCCACTCCTTGTAGCAGAAAATCTCTATTGCACACGGTGCTCTGCCAGCTGTGGGATGAAATTCCTGTTGCCTTATAACAGACTGACCAGTTCAAGTCAAGCTTCAGAGGTTTCCAGTCTCACTGGGGTTGAGTTTTCTGCTGTCACTGGAGTTGTCTTTTCTGTCCTTTCTTGCCTCTGGGGTTTCCTGGAAAACACACAGAAGCCCCTGGGATATTACAGCCAGGCAGGAGTGAGAAGCTTCTTGCATGGATAGGGCCATTGCCACTCCTCTCTGAGGAAAACACCCTCACTGGAGGGGGATTGGATTAGGGAGCACTTAAACTGGGAATACATAGATCCTTGTGACTGGTGGGATGGGATGCAGCCAGGAGCGCTGTGGGAGCTGGCTGGTGTCATTGCAAGGCCACCCTTTGGGAGATCACGGTGACTTGGAGGGGTTCCCAAGGACTGGAAGAGGATAATCATCATTCCTGTCTTCACGAAGGAGGATCTGGATCACTACAGGCTCATCGCCTTCATCTCAGTCATTGGGAACGTGGTGAAATAAATTCTGCAAACGATTTTCAGGCCTGTGAAGAACAACAGAGTGATTAATGATAAGTCTACCAATATTTAGGGAGGCAGAATTGTGTTTAACTAACCTGACAGCTTTCCATGATGCAGTGGCTCAGTGGGGGATGAGGGAAGAGCAGTGGGGAGTGTCTACCTCAACTTTACTGAGGCTTTTTGATACTGTCTCCCGCTCCATCCTTCCATAGGGGCTGATAAAAGGCAGGTCAAAGAAGTGGCCAGTGGGGCAAACTGAGAACTGGCCAAATGACCAGAGCGTGCTGAACAGTGGCACAAAGTCCAGCTGCAAAGTAGTTGCTGCTAAGGTACCCTGGGGATTGATTACATTGATGGTCATTAATTACCTGGCTGATGGGACGCAGCATATCCTCCCCACAGAGTTGCAGACTGGTTTGGGTTGGAAGGGACCTGAAAGCCCATCTTGTTCCACCGCCTGCCATGGGCAGGGACACCTTCCACTAGACCAGATTGTTCAGAGCCTCATCCAACCTGGCCCTGAACACCTCCAGGAATGGGGTTGCCCTTGGTGGTGTTGCCAGCACATCAAGCAAGGGGAACTGGGATCCCTCAGCTGCCCTTAAAGCGACCCAGAGCCCCCGTGCTGCACACCAGAACTGGGGAGGCACTGAGGGAGCCCAGGGCTCATCAGGTTGTTAGGAAGCACCAAAAGTCACATGGAGGGACCTGGGGTACATGAGAAATCACTGTGGCTGAGGCTGATGGGCGGGGCTGGGACTTGGAGGGGCAACAAAAGTGAAGGACTGGTGAAGAGTCTAGGGTAAGGCATGAGGAGGGTAAAGGAGGAGGGGGAGAGATCAGCCTGGAGAAAAGGAGGCTCAGGGGGGACCTTCTGGCTCTGCACAACTCCCTGACAGGAGGGGCAGCCAGGGAGGGAGGGTCGGGCTCTGCTCCCAGGGAACAGGGACAAGAGGAGAGGGAACGGCCTCAGGAGGGTCGGGTTGGACATCAGGAGGAATTTATTCATGGAAAGGATGTTCAGGCATTGGAGTGGAGTCCCCAGCCCTGGAGCTGTTCCAGGAATAATTGGACATGGCACTCAGTGCTCTGGGCTGGGGACAAGGTGGGGACCAGCCTCAGGCTGGACTCGATGGCCTAGGAGATCTTTTCAAACCTTGATGATTCTGTAATCCTACAACTGTATGGATGCTTCGTGTCTCTCCACAAACCTCCTACTAACCATACAGGAGGGGTTCCCAGTGCTCTGATCTTGATTTTCTTCTTCTTTTTGCTCTTTCATACCTTTGATTAGTGTAACACCTAGAGTGTTACCGAAAGAAGGAGGCCCCACATCCTTCAGAGGGACAAAATTAGGCACAGAACTGTCTCATATGGTCAGAAGCAACCCTGATACAGGCAATATTTTAAAAGATAATATATTTAAAATGTCTCTTCATTCTCCCCAAATTTTTGAGGAAGGTGAAAAGGGGCTGGCACCTTGCAGGGAATGAGGTGCAGGATAAGCAGCAGTACAGGGTTTCTCTTTGCAGGGTTTCTCTTTCCCATTTCACAGTGCAGCAAGAAGTTTCCATATGACTATTTTCTACTGGCAGACTGCAGAAACAACAAATAGTTGTTTTCTTATAAGAAAATCTTACTTCACCTCTCGTAACTCAAATGGAACAGTATCTTGTATGGATGGGGTCTACTCAGCATTCAGCACATGGCTTGGTTTGATGCTCCGCCACCTTCAGTTCCCAGCATCTAAAGGGACATCAAATTATCTATACTATTTTCTCCTAAGTGTGTTAGCTCTAATATGTAGTTTTTTCAATGATACTTTACCATTCTTGCTCTGATGTTTATTTTAATGCTGAAATAAACATCAACAAAACTGTTCCCATGGGGTAATACCTTCACTATAATGCTTCCCTGCTAGAATTGTGTTGTGTTTAAAACTTAAGAGAACTAAAGCATAGAAACAACCTGAATATGGGATTAACATGTAATATTACACCATCAAAATGACTGTTAAATGAATATATCAATCTAGCAAGAGTCTTGTGTTGTATTTTCAAATTTGAGAAGGCTTTTAGTGAGTTAAACAATACATTTAAGATTTCAAAGCCGCTCAAATGAAAATCCAAATTACAATTACCTCACAGTGCTCCCATCTGGATTCTCTTACTTGTGGGACATCTAGTGGCAGAAAGGAGACTGGATCTTGGGAGACAAAATGGTATTTAAAAATGTGATTCTTGCTTTCAGAAAGGACACTGAAACCTTTTTCTTCGTGATGGTTGGAAGCTGAAAGAATTGTGTGGGTTTTTAGTACCGATATTTGAAAACAATTTTGGCTTTTAGTCACAAAAGCAGTTTGTGTGGGAGCAGCAGGGACAAACTGCAACTTGCTTTTCTTAGTGCTGCTCTGTTGAGAAATAGCTTCAAGAAAAGTTTTCCCTGATTAAGACTGTTCCAGCTCACCTCCGTCTGTTCCTGGGTATTGTTCTGCTGTCCCACTCCACTGGCTCTGCAAGAATAATTGTGGAAACAGTGGAATGTTCTTCCTTTTTCTCTTTTATTTTTTCTTTGAACTTTCACTCTTCTTGGCAAAGCTCACGCAAACATTTTTCTTTGATGGAACTGGAAG
This sequence comes from Eulacestoma nigropectus, assembly GCA_013397775.1. Lineage (NCBI taxonomy): Eukaryota > Metazoa > Chordata > Aves > Passeriformes > Eulacestoma > Eulacestoma nigropectus. The sequence continues at coordinate 665,727 of VZTE01006560.1, forward strand.
AACTAATGTGAACTTCTGTAACAGCCTTGGACATTTCATAGCAGAATCAGATCAGGTAGAGTAGGTATCTGCCTTCAAATCTCTGCTTTAATGGTGTGGGGTTTATCACCTTTCTAGTGCTTGACCTGTTGGAGGGATTTTTGGGTTTTTTCCCATTATGATCTGTAGCCTTAAGGGCACAGAATCCACTCAGAAAGCAAACTGATACTCCTCTGACCTTCACTTTTGGGAGTGTGTGTAGCGGGGCCCTAATGGAAAGATTAGGTGAAATTTCTGAGCACTCTCAGTACATTTCTGCGCTTGAGAGTCTGAAGAAGGTCGTGGCTCTGCCCTCTGCAATCAGCCAGGTAACGTCTGAGCTTTTGGATGTTGGGTGATTTCTTCAGAGAGGGTGGAACACCTGGGAGCCCAGTGATGCTCTCTCACGGCACAACCCCACACGGACCCACACTCGCTCCCTGTCCCCCTTAGCAGAATGGGAACAAAATGAAGGCCCAAAGATTCCCTTTCTTTTTCTTTGCTGAGCATGGTGCTACATGGTGTGGGCTGTCTCTTTGGTCAGCTGCACTGATTCTGAGGTGATCCAGCCACTCCAGGTGGAGGGTGGTCCAAGGCCCACTGCTAGCACTGGTTGCTAAAATATGCAGGAACAAGGTGGGAGGGTCTGGAGCTGTGCCAGGCAGGCTGTCCGTGTGTGAAGCCATCTTCATTGATATTTAAGGCTATTTGCCACCCAAAAGAAGCTGGAGCAACAGTTAGGTCCATTCTTGTGACTCTTGTCCAGTTCTCTAAGGGGGGATGCTGAAAAAGCAATTGCAGGACATGAGCAGAGGTGTTGTCTGAGGTAGAAGAGAGGGAACAGCACTTGGAGAAGAGATGTGCCTGGAGGCGGCAGGCTTTTAGGAGCAGGAGTGGCTGGGGCTCCGTGGGTGATAGCACCTCCTTAGGTGTCTTCCTGGTGCTTGCAGAGTTTGCTCCGTGCTCAGCTGGGAAAGTACATCAGGAATGGCAGCTTTTTTTCATCCTGGTGGGAAAACGTTGGCTTGCAGTCGGTGTGAGTGGTGGTGGTGGAAGGGTGTGGGTGTGACATTTTTGCCTCTGGTGCTGCAGAACTGTTTGCTCCCAGCCTGGCTGCTGGGAGGTTGAAATAGGAGCTCCAAACTGTGATGATGCATCCTAGAAATCAGCTGCTGTTATTTCCACAGGGTCTGAGGTCCTACAGACCACCCTTGAGAGGGGAAGGAGCAGGGGATTTTTTTGGGTGTTGTTTTGAACCTTTGCAATCCCCTCCCAGAACAGCTGGACTCAAAAGCATATTTGTCGTGTGAAAGTGGAACCAAGGTATCTTTCCTGCTGATAGGAATTTTTTGATTGAGCAGCTCTGGGCTTTCCTGGTGTCCTGCATTTTAGGTGGTACATATTAAAGAGCCAGGCAGCTCGTCTTGGATGCAGTTGCTTCACATTGCTTAAGTGTGTGTGTGTGAGCTGGTGTTTCCCTTCCCAGCTCATCTCCCGCTGCCCCCAGGGTGTATTCCCAGCTCTCCATCTGTGATGGAGTCACCGAGTGTGTTCGCATGTTTCCTGCATGTTTGGTGGCTGCGTCCCGTGCTGCTTCCGGACACCAGGGAGCAGGCTGTCCTCTCCCAGCCCCTGGAGAGGGGTGTGGCTCTCCGGGATGGAGTCACCCGAGGAGCTCCCAGAGCCGGCATACACGGAGCTTCTTCCCGTGGGGCAGGAAGGCTTCAGGAGTGAAGTCCAGTGGCTGTAGAGGCACCCATCTAGGCCTCCAATACTACGAGACATTTTGGAGAGATTCGGAACGCTGTGGAATCTGTTAGCACTAGGAATGCTGGGGTTAGAGAGGTGGGACCCTCCATTGTGGGTCAGGAGAGAGACTTCCCTGCAAACCCTCTTTCTATTCCCATTTTCCCCGCCTCCTTCATTGATCAGGTAGCACTTGCAGATCACACTTGGATAACATCTAATTTTTCTCATTTAAAATCTCTTTGGATGTTTTGGATGAATTCACTTTTTAAACCAAAGAACAATGTAGGCAGCCCCACCATGGATCTCTAGCTTAATTCTTCCACATCCAAAGTTATGGCCCCTGACCTGACCCAAGTTCAGCCACATTGTCACAGGTTTTACACAGCTGAGCATTCTTGGGCTCCAGTCTTTAGGGTTGTACCCCTCTGAGCATCCTTCTGTTGTCCAGTGTCCTGATAGCCAGAAGCACCTGTAAGTCTGCAAGTTAAATTTTAAAATCATCCAAACCGTGGTTGTGAAGCCTTGTTTGAGAATGAGCTCCTAAATGTGTGTGTGTTTAGGGGAAAGTGTATTAGTGGCATAAACACTGGATTTTCAGAGAAATCTTGAAATTCCAGTAGCTTATTCCATACAAGGAATCAAGGATGAATAAGGTAAATTGTTGTTACACAACTCTGGCAAGTGATGGAGACAAAGGAAAGGCTGAGAGAATTGGGATTGTTCAGCCTGGAGAAGAGAAGGCTCCAGGGTGATGTAACTGACCCTTCCAGGTCCTGAAGGGAGCCTACAGGAAAGATGGAGAGAGAGACTATTTACAAGGGGCTGGAGTGACAGGATGAGGGGGAATGGCTTCCCACTGCCTCAGGGCAGGTTAGATGGGATATTGGGAAGAAATTCCTCATTGTGAGGGGATGTGATGCCCTGGCACAGGGTGCCCAGAGAAGCTGGGGCTGTCCCTGGATCCCTGGCAATGTCCAAGGCCGGGTTGGACGGGGTTTGGAACAACCTGGGATAGTGGAAAGTGTCCCTGCCCAAGGCAGGCGGATTGGAATGAGATGAGTTTTTAGCTCCCTTCTAAAACCACTCTGGGATTCCATGATCTACTCTGAGGCTGATGTGTGCACCAGCCCGCTGAGCTCAAGGAATCTCTGGGATAGGGAATGTCAGGATTTACTGCAGTAGCATTTGTTTGTTTTGGCTGTGACACTGGTGCTGTTGGGAGTCTGGTCAGCCTGACAGGTCTGATGATGGGACAAGTCCATGAGTCTTTGGGCTCAGGGAGGGTCTGGTCTTTCTGGCCCTGGAAATCCAAACTGCTATGAAGGGAAATGCCTGCCTCTCCCACTTGCCTTCTGTTGGGGTGTTTCTTTTCACAGAATCACTTCGGTTAGAAAAGACTTCTGAGATGGAGTCCATCTCCTGCATTCCTGCCAATTGAGCCACATGCATAGGTACACTTGCTCCTGATTTTCCTCCATTAACCCCTAAAGTTGTGACAATGGGACACATTAGAAAGGGAATTTCCCGGTCTGGCAGTAGGAAGGGCAGTAAGGTGAGTAAGAGGATGTTCAGCTGACTGCTGGGAAGGGAGCAGAGTCACAAGTACAGCGTGGATTTGAGTAACAAAAAAGGTCATCAGAGCTCCTGCTGTGCCGAAAATTTGCTTTAGAGACGGACTTGATTTGCAGATACTGCGTTAAACTCGCCTACTGTGTGATGGAAAATTACTGCCCTCATGTTCTCTCCTTGTCCTGTTGTAATCCTAAATACTCGGAGAGATGTGTATCCATGCTGGTAATGTGTAGTAATGGGATTGCTATTTTAAAAATCGATACAAATCTCACACTAAAAAAGAAAGGCTTATAGATTAGTCTGTCAAGAGCTGTCTTAATAGATCTGTCTGACATTTGAGACACTTTGCCCAAAAGTACTCTTTCAGTTTCAAATTACTTCTTAAATGTAGCTGCCTGCAGATTCCAGGCCAGCTAATACAAGTTATCAGAGTGAAAACCTTTCTCTGCAGCTTCAGAGAAGCTGGAAATCATAAATGTTTTCATTATTTTTTCAACTGATCAAGAATGTGTTCCCTCCTAAATTAGGGAGCGGCGGTTTCAAACACATTCTTTACTTTTGTGGTTTCAGCCATCTGGTGGGCTGGAGAAGCTGGAGAGGTGGGGATGATGGGAAAGTTTAGAACGGATCTTTCTAATATTGCCACTTGCAGTGTGAAAAGCTGAATGGTGCTGACTCGATTGAGACTCCTTTTTGAGATGCAAAAAACTGCTAGCAGATGGTATATGCATTTATAATCTAGGTAATTGAAGCTGGCTTTAATATCCTTTTCATATTTTAACTGTATTCTAAACCCTTCTCATTTCCTTCCACAGCTCTGTGTGGAACATCTCTGGCCCTCCTCTGTCAGTGTACTCACAGCCTTTCTTATTCTGGCTCTTAAGGGCCTGTTAATTAGCAATAATTGCAGTCATTCATCAAGTTCAGGGCCATGTCTTTGTGGGGTGTGTGTTCTGGTGAGAGCCTGAGACCAAAAGTTCCCAGTGCCCGTAACTTGCAGACTTGAAAATCTTTGGAGAGTTACTGCTGCTGTTGCTCTCTCCAAGACTTAGCAGTGCCCTGAGAGGTACAAGACTGGTTCAGGGGCATGTTTGACTTCTCTTCATCTCAACATCTACTGCACCTTCCACTCTCCAACGGGGAGGAACAAGGAACTGGCACAATTACTCCACTCCCTGTGGAGCCCACAGCTTCAGTGGCAAGCAGGGAGATAAATGGAGGATATTAAGAGGTGACAGTATCCACTGCTGCAGCTGGGTGGCTCTTCACTCCTTTGGAGGTTCTTTCTGAGACTGGGCAGGATTTCCTGCAGTATAACAGGGTGCTTTGTCCTTAATTCAGCATTTTGTGGAGAGTGGATATAAAGCTCTGCTTGCTGTAGGATCTGTCAGGATCTGCCTGATCTAGGCTTTCCCAAATAATCTATAAACCCAGTTATTTACTTTAAAGTCTTCACAGCGCACAGCTCTTGCCATAAACTAAACATTCCACAACCTCTTTGAGGTCCTCAAACTCTAATCAACATAGAACAAAGCTTGTGTAGTGATGGTGAGAATCCCAAATCTGGGGTGTTTGGTGCAGTTAAGCATCAAAGAGGAGGTTTGGCTTCAGATGTCTGCAGGGAAGCAAGGGTGAAACCTTGGAAAACTCGGCCATCTTCGAAAGATTTGCAATTGGAAAGAAAGGCCCATTGTATCACTATTACTCTTTCTCAGAAATAGTTGTCTAAAATTAGTCTAGAACTGGTAATTGTCTCTCCTCTCCCAGGTGACAAGTGGCAGGACCAGAGAAAATGGCCTCAGGTTGCCTCAGGGAAGGTTCGGGTTGGATAGTAGGAAAGATTTCTTCCTGAAAGTGTGGTCAGGCATTGGAACAGGCTTCCCAGGGAAGTGGTGGAGACACCATCCACCATTGTTTAGAAGTGTTCAAAACAATGCAGTCTTGGTGCTTAAAGAAACCATTTAGTGCTGGGTTAATGGTTGGACTTGATGTTCTAAGAGGGCTTTTTCAACCTCAGCAAACGCCCAATTAAAATCTCTCTCTGGCTTAAAAAGCCCAGACAGCTTCAGCCTTGCATTATCTACATTTTAAAGCACTTTTGAGTTCACAAACTTGGTGTAGGGTTTGACATTCTGGAAGGTAACTTTAAATCTTATTTACCTATAGGCCACGTCTGCCCTCAGGCAGACCAAGGCCAAGCCTAAAGGTCTTACTGCTTGGTATTGCAAGTAGGGAGGTTAAACCTGGCAAAATTGTGCTGGTTTTGTAGAGTTTATTTATAGCCTGTTCCTCTCCACCACTTTCCCAAGGCCCCTCATTCCCATCAGTGTCCCCCTGTAGCTGTTTTTTTGGGACACATACTATTCCTGCCTCATGCTGATCTTGCTGGAAGTGGTGCCTGTGGTTTCTGAGCAGCCCATCCATTAGTGGGACTAGTGAGGTTTGTTCTTTGTCAGTGTCTCCATGGTGGTTTTGTCAGGTCTGTGACTATATTTTTTTCTGGTTTTTCCCTTTTTCCCCCGGGATTCTCAACTGACAGAACCTCCAATCAGATGACCTTGCTGGAGTAAATATTCTTGGACTCTGAACTGCTCTCATCAATTGATGTGACTGTGGGGATGAAGGTGTAATATGTGTTGCAAAGTAATTCGTGCTAAAAATTAAGACTATAGCATTTTTACTAAAGCCAAGAGAAAAATACAAATACCAAAGACATGAAGCTGTCTCCAAAAGAGTGTACTTCAAGGGAATTTTTGGTCTGGCAAGAATTCCAGCGATATGCCTTTGATATGCATATATGATAAGATAATATTCGACTCCAAAGAAGTGTATTCCGAAGGATTTTTCGTCTGGCAAAACTCCAGCAATATGCACTCAATATGCATATATGATAATATTTGTCGCCAAAGAAGCTGATTCAAAATCATAAAGAAAAGATATTCATCTACTTATTCCAGGAACTTTCAAACACAGCAGTAAGCTGAAAGATAAGATTAACAGGGCCCAAAAATGTATAAAAAGGTACCCCATGGAACAGCGTTTGTGAACTAGAGGGGTTCGGAGTGGGCATAGCCCAAATCCAGTTCACCCGGTACCGATCGCCTGGCTCGGCACTGCTTTGCTTGTGGCTTTATCAAAATTTATACTTAGATTATTTAATAAATTCTCTTTAATTATTAAATTGGCTGATGCGTTTATGAGAAAGGTATTTGCATTTTTTTCAGCCCCCATCTTGGTCACATTTTCCAGCTGATACTTTTTTCCACTGCTGTTTTCAGGCTCTGCTTTTCCAGCTGGGACCGAGGTTAGTGGCAGCACAGAACCCAGTGAGCTGTTCCAGCCTCCCTGCAGGCCACTGATGGACCAGCACAGCTGCAGCATAGAATAAATAAAGTACGTTCGAACATCCTTGCTGTCCTTAGGAGGAAACTTCTGCTCCCGGGATTTCGAGTGGTCTTTAACCTTGTGAACAAAATGTCTTGGGGAAAGAATGAGTGAATGCTTTGCATTGCTCCTGTGCTAAGAATGTACTGGAAAAAAGGCAAGCAGAGGATCAAAACACGACAGACTTTCACTGGAGAAAGTCCAAGCCTTACAGAAATGGATATTCTGGAAGCAGTACTGAAGGGTTCCAGAGACATTTCTTGACTGAGCCAATGGTACCTCTTCAGGCGGAGAGAGTGAGACGGGTGTTTGTGGTCCCCTTTGTGCAGCTGGCTGTGACTCCAGGGAGAGACTCTGGTTTGGGTGAAGGTGATGCTCTGTATCCTCCACTTCTGCATGTGAAACCTGCGAGGTGTCTCAGAAGCAGCAGCAGTGCCTGCAGAAGCAGAAGCTCTCCTGAATTGGAACTCCAGACAAGTCATGCACTTAGCCTTCGTGCCTGACCTTGGGCGTGCGCTGTTCTTACTCTCAAAGTCGATCAAAGCCACCCAGCTCCCCAGACACCAAGCTCTTCGTGGGCTTGGGAAAGCAATGAAATGTATAAGTGAGTGGATCAAATTCATGGGTTACTCTAAATCACTTACCTTTCATTTTAATGCTGTGTGATGGACATAAAATCAAGCTGATAAACTTCCCTTTATAAGGAACGCACTGCTCGGTGTTTTCAAGCACATAGGCTTGACAGCAGCAGCTGATTAATAATTAATTAAAATAATGGTCAGGGAAAGAAATAGACCTTTGCCAGTCTGTAATTACTTGGAAGCTTCTTCATACATTTTCCCATGAGAGTCTTTTCCTTGTAAGACTCTGAAAAAGTATATTTAGTGTTTTTTTGCTTTCAGCGATGGTTTTCAGTGGATATTGACTGAAACAGCATCTTAATCAGTCTGAACTCAGCCTCCAGGGGATTTTTTTCCATTGACTCTACATCTTCCTCCTCACCTCTCCCTGTGTGCTGAAATTCTTGTCAGAGCTGCTGACTCTGTTGCCTTTAGTGCTTTCATTTTAAGACTCTTTTCAGCTCAAAACTTCTTCTGAACATTCCCATCTTGGGGTGGGAGGGGACAGCCAGTTTTTGCTGACTGTGACCCGAGCTAAATTTCTTGGAAGCAGTTTCCTCCCATCCTCCTACTTTTCTCAAACTGATTTTCCAGCAGCAGCTGTCCTGAGAACAAATTACTAAGTAATGCAAAGCATTTTAGAGCCTTCAAGGAGTTGGGCCTTCTGTGTGAAGACCATTCAAAATGGATAATTCAGATGGGTTTTCCTACCTCAAACCTGGAACGTGGCTGTTTTATTTTTTGCCTCAAGAATTTGGCAAGGGTTCTTGTGTTCTGTTTGTCATCTCTGAATTCCCTGACACTTTTTCGTTGCTTCCTATTTCAGCAAGTTCAACTGAATCCAGCTTTTTCATTTCAAAACTCAAAGGTGTCCTTGGCCTCCCATCACTGTGTTGTTTTTAGAAAGCAAATTGTTCAGAGTGATCTGGGGTGAATGTCATAGCTCATTTGGTTTCCAACCACGCTTTGCAACTGAACATTTCTCCTGGCACGATCTTAATATTATCTCCATGGGATTGATGATTCATGATTTCTGTCCCTATTTCTTCTGTGGCAGCAGGAAAACAGAAGGCAACAGGACTTCTGCAAGTTATCTCTTGACCTGGTCAGGGGTTGGGAATAGGCAGCATATTCCTAAAAGCTGATGGTTTTTTTCCGTAGCTTAGCTAGAGATTTGTTAATGCCTGACTGCATGTTTTCAATTCCCTCCTAGGTGAATCCTGTCCTAGGTCAGTAAAAATGTCCTGGAATCTTCCTGGTTGGAAAGTACCTTAAATATCATCTAGTTCCAACCCCAATGCACAAGGAAATCTTGAGATGGAAACGTGCTGTGGGATCTTCATGGTATCTGCAACTTCCTGATGTGGGAGCATGGAGAGAAAATGGATCCAGGCTTGTCAGAGGTGTGCAGGAACTACAGGGGCACTTGGACACAAGCTGGAACAAAGGAATAAGTAGGAGAGCAACCTGTTCTAGTGGAAGGCATCCCTGCCTATGGCAGGGGCTTGGGCTGAGATGGGCTTTAAGGTCCATTCCAACTTAAATCATGCTGGGATTTTCTGATAGTGGGAAAAAATGCACCTGAGGATGTTCAAACTCTAGAAAAGAGCCTGGAGAGACGGTGAGATTTATGTTCTTTGAGCTCTTGAGTCATGTGTAGTTCAGTTCTGACTTAACTTGGACCTCTAGAGGTACCTTCCCACTCAGACAACTCTGATTTCCATGGATTAAAGGCATTTTACTGGAGTTATCTTTGGATATCTGATGAAGTGTAGCTTTTTGGCGGGGGTTAATCTACTGCCTGCTGCTGACACACACCATTATCCACGGAGTGGTGTGAGACTGGAATAGATGTGCAAGGTTTGCACGTTACACCCAGCTCCCAGAGAATGGAGACTGAAATAGTCCCAAGCATATGTTAATTTTCACTGAATATTAGATGAATTCGACAGCGTATTTTAGTCATATGGCTCTGTGGAAACAGATGTACTTCTTCACTGGAGGAGTTTCTTTGGATTAAATGAACATTTGAGAGCTTTTTCTTTGGTGTTACCACTTGTCTTTGTGCTGTATGGCTTTGATTTATGTATATGATCTCAGTGAATGCAAAATAGGCACAGGAAATTATGCATGAACTCCTAAAACAGAAAAATTACAGTTTGGCTGAGTTCTGAACTTTACAACAGTGAGCGTAGCAGTTATTACTAGGGATAATACCCTGAATCCTGTAACAATATTACCATGACCCTTCAAAAATTAATGAAGTTGATATTTTCCTTAAATATTCTAGCTATGTTCAAACGTACTTGATTACTGAAGTGTGTCCTTCCTTTTCATGAAGGTAGTTTTCGTGAAATTCTGGTGCAAAAGTGAAAAGAGTTTATTTATTACTTGAAATTTTGAGGTTTTTTTCTAGTTTAGAAAGTTTTTATTGCTGAGTCCGTATCTTGAACAAGTATTCATGCTTTAGCCTGCCCTGTGATTGTCATCAATTGGATTATTCTGGATTAATGCACATTTTTATTTAGATCCTAGCTAAATTCCAAGAAATCCGCGGAGCTGTAGCTAAGATGTGAGCCTACTGCATTGAAACTGGTGGGAATGAGTGTCCAGTTGACTACTGTGTTGATTTACAGCCTTCTTCTTCCTTTTTGTTTGGGTTTTGGGGGTTTTTTTTAGCTGATCTCAAGCATTCATCTCCTCTCCTCACCTCTCCTCTTTTTTAAAGCTTGATGAACACTTTCTCAGAACATTTCCATCAAATTAAGTGCATAAAAGCCTGAGGTGCACAGTTTCTAGTCACTCAACACTGATAAACTGAAAATTACATAATTTTTTCTAGTGGATTTTTTTTTTATTATTATTTTTAGGGCTTTTACAGAAAGAATCTGCCAGTGTTCTGTTCCTACCTATTAATATTTCACACCAAAATGCACTTTTAAAGCTTTTTGGGCTGACATGAACATCGGAATGATTTCATTGTTCTTCAAATGCAATGCACTCTCACACTGAAAGGAAATACAAGTGTCTGCATTTAGGAATGTAAATTGTTAAAAAGGGCTTTAAATGCTTGTGGACAGCAGGATGGAGTGATGAGGAAGGGTAGGACCACAGCTCCCTGCCTTGTTGTATCCCAGCTTTCAAGGTCCCACAGCATTAGGGCTTTATCTCTGCAGGGTCACACTTAAATTTTCCAGGAGACTTTTCTCTTTCAGCGAGGCTAGTTTGACACTCAGACTAGTCAGAAGTGCTTCTAATAGATTTAAATTCCATTAAAAATCCCTTTTTGAACAGTTCCAACATCAGTAATTGCCAAAATACTGCCATTTTGCACTAGGTTGTGTTCTCTTTGGTGTGTCCTTCAGTGCATCATTGTAAGCTTGACGGGATATTCTGTTACATCCTTAGGTAAATGGCTAAAAACTGCTTTCAGTAATAAATATTAAATTAAAAATCCCTGTGACTTGAGCAGCCAGGTGGAAAGCTGCCATTCTACAACATCTTCCATTCAAAATGAGTAAGAATCACTGGAGCTTTTGTGAAACTTGGTTTGTCTCCAGCAGTGCATCGGCCTTCCTGAATGCAGGAAGCAATGAGGAACCAGAAAGTGTTGCCTGCACACAGAACCCGAGCAGTTGTCACCACAGAAAAGTGCTCTTCAGGCTTTTCCAAGATTTTTGAAGACCCCAACCCCAAAGAAGTTGTGCTGTCTGTGCTTTTGTTGCCAAACTTGTATGTAACAGGACTTAATCCCACCTGTGCTTCAGACAGGACTTGGGTCTAGTTTGAGTAGTTCACTGACCTTTCTTGCAGTGAAGAAGACCTTCCTCATTTTACTGTGCCTTAATATAACCCAAAGTTAAGCCAACAATTTCCCTGTATTATTATGGTAGATAATTCTCTGTATTCCTCCCCAGGTTTGTTGTGCTCATGCTCATTACGTTGGAGGTGCTTCTGAGGATTAGAAGTGCTCAAGTGTTACTTTGTAGTTCCCATTTAGGTTGTGAATCCAAAATCCCAACACAAAAAGGGTGAGGAGCCACAAACAAGCTGTTGCCTCTGTTCCAGGTGTGTTTCTGCAGTTTGGATAAGAAGGGGAGAAGTGGGGTTTTATGCAGGCAATAAAGGGGTACAGAAGGCAGCTCATGCTTAGCAGATGAAATTCTGTGTGCAGCTGCATCAGTGCCTGTTTCCTGCTCAGAAACAGGAGCAGTGTTAACAGCTTGCAGCCAAAGCAAGAGAAAATCCAGAGGGATTTCGGGGACAGAAATGTTCTTTGTGAATCTCCATGTAACGCCTTGTTTGAGCTGCTGTAATTAGTAAGTACCCTGGCTGTTCTACGACAGTGTTTGACATTTTGTTCTCTCTGGCAGTCCGTGGGGAGAGTTGACATGAGGGAATGGTGGTGATTAGCACTCAGCAGAGTAAGTATTTAAAGGTTTTTTGAGTATATGATCCATCATACTTTTAACTGTTGGATTCTGTGAAGCCTAAGCTTTGAAACCCCACATACAAATCTCCAGTAAGATATTGCCTTGAAACAGTGGGATAATAATTATAGAATCCCAGAATGGTTTGGGTTGGAAGGGCCCTTAAAGCTCATCTTGTTCTACCCTCTGCCATAGGCAGGGACACCTTCCACTAGACCAGGTTATTAGAATGTGTGCTCAAAGCTTAGCCAGAATAGTCTTGCTCCTAAATAGGATTTCATGGCCAGTAGTGGTGATCTCCGTGCTGTCAGCCCATGGCAGTGTCCTTGGCATTAAAAATGTTGCTTGGTGTGCTGAACTGAGACTAACTTAATTTTAAAAAGATGCACACCCGGCCCCGCCCCCCCCCCCAATAAACTCTACAGGAGAGTTAATACATATTACAGAGGGAGATAGTGATAGGACAAGAGGGAGTGGTTTTAAACTGAAAGAAGAGATATTTAGCTGAGATGTTAGCAAGAAATTCTTCCCTGTGAGGGTGGGGAGGCCCTGGCACCAGTTTCCCAGAGAAGCTGTGGCTGCCCCATCCCTGGAAGTGTCCAAGGCCAGGCTGGAGCAATGTGGGATAGTGGAAGGTGTCCCTGCCCCTGGCAGAGAGATGGAATGAGATGAGCTTTTAGGTCCCTTTCAATCCAAACCATTCTGAGACTCTGTGATATTACTTGATTTCATAGGTGCATTGTCAATTCTGCCTTCACCCATACAAAGCCCCTCTCAAGCTTTCACAGGTTCTGGGATAGAAAGTGATTTATTGCCAGGCACTGCATTAAATCCCATTGTACCTATTTTTCTGCACAGTAGGGGCTGCAGGGCTCAAATCCCTGTAGCTCTCCAGGCACCATTTTCCTTAAATCTGCTCTCTGGCTTTATGCTTCTTTCTAAACAATCATAAGGCTTATTCAGATGCAGAAGAATCTTTTTTCTTTACAGTCTCTTCAATGCTTTTAATACAGTGGAAAATATTTTTGTATCTATGTGAATTTCCACTTCTTAGTAATACAAATGCTTGCTGCATTTTGATTCCTGCATAGATAAGAAGGATTCGGATCCTGAGGATGTCAGCTTTTACTTCATTCACCAGAAAGACATGGAGTTCTTTGGCCAGGATCCATAACAACACCTTTTTGATAGTTCACAAATAGCTCTGTCTAGTCCAAAACCAGAGTTACATAACTTCTGTGAACTGGGAGAGAGAGGACATGCTGTGCAGTTTGGCAAGTTCTCACTGAAATCTGTCTGCTGGAGTCAGCCCTGATTTTGCTAGATTACAGTAAATATTAGCATATTCCTGTAGATTTGGAATACCTCTATGTGCATTCTCAGACCAAGAATGCAGGAATGCTGGGAAGTGTGAATTATTGCCCATGCAGGTGCTCTTGTCTTTGGAAAACATTGATTATCTTTGCCCTAAAAACTTCCAGGAAGCATCTTTGACTTATGTTTGGGATACCAAATTTCTTACTTGATAACTACAAAGTGGCCCCCGAAATCTGTCTCTTCTCCAGGTTTGCTCTACCCTAGAGGATCAGGCAGAAGGGTTTGTTCCCCAACTCTGCAGCTAATTTTTAAAAGGAATAGTTGAGCTCCCCATTTATGTACTGAGTAGTTATTTTTCTTGAGAGTTACCAGCCAGGCAGGTTTCACAGGGCAGTGATTAAGGGATATCTGCAGATAAAAACCATGGTAAAAGATTCATGTTCTGTACTTGAGGAGTGTTGCTGCATGACCGTAGTGCTGCTGTCCATGAAAACTCTGCTTTAGGGAAATAGGGTGACAGAAAATGCATAGGAGCCATTTAGCTCCTTCTCGGGTTTAGCTGCAAGTCCCTGATACCTGTTTTCTTTATGTTCCTTAGGAGCAGTGGATCACTGGATGTGTTCTGTCTTTGGGCTGAACACACAGGTGTTTTAGGGAGCTGTTAGATGCTGCCATATGGGGTGAAGCCCCTACGTGGTAATTCATGAAAGTGCAGATGTGTATATGCCAAGGTAATGTGAGATTTAAGATAAATAAACCTACCTTTCATCACAAAAGGAAAGATGGCTCTGAGACTTAAAATCCTGGTATGATTTTGGTTTGAAGGGACCTCAGAGCTCAACTTTTCCACCCCCTTCCATGGGCAGGAACCCTTCCACTAGACCATGTTGCTCCAAGCCCCGTCCAACCTGGCCTAAAGTGGGTCCAAACTGGGTGATGAAAAGGCTGCAACAAATTGGATAGCACTGCTTTTCTGCGAGGAAGGTGGCCTGGGAACAATCCATCTCTCCAAGGAATCACTGAATATCACAGCAATAGAAACTGCTTTTACCCGAGTGAAAAGCTTTAAGTTAAAGGCAGGAGAAAACCAGATTACTCCATGCTGAGTGTCAAAACAAAAAATTAAGGAACCAAGTCTGATGTTTGTTGAGTAAAACCACTTGTAAAATCCTCTATTGCACTCAACAGTGCTTCAACAACCTTGTAGTAAATTAGATTAATAGGTGTTAATTTTAGAACGGCTTCATTATGTTATGCTACATTAAAATCTAATTATTTATTCCCGCAAGCGTTTTCTTTCACTTCTGCCTTTTTACTGGTGCTGTTGGTGAGACAGACGAGCTGTGGTGTTATCTGTTCCTGCAGTCCATGGGCAGCAGGTGGGACAGCATCTCTCTTACAAATAACCTGCAGCTGCTCTGCCCTGCACCCTGCTGCAATTAAGCCTTCATTAGTAACTGGTGAAGAGCTCGGCTGTTCCTTGCTCCTGGCCATGATCCCTCCCTCCCTTAAAAGGAAGGCATGACACAGATAAAGGTGGGGCTTTGCTGGCTCAAGTATTTCAGAGCCTTCCTCTTGGAGTTATGATTGCAGAAGGAGTCCTGGGGCATATTTTGGAGACTTTGGTAGGTCTGTGCTACTGATTAAATGTTGATTTTTCTGTCCTTAAGAGAATATTCTTTGAATTTGCTGAAATTGTGGGAGCGGGTGCAGCTTAAGCAGAGGCAACATCCTCTGCTGTTGGAGAGGTTTCATGTGAAGCCAATTTCGGGAACTGTTAATGCAAATAGTGATTATGTTTATCTGGAAGCTTCCTGGGAAGGAAGCTGGTCTTGCTTTTTCAGTTGCAGACAAGTTTTTAAGAGCCTCTTAATTTGTCTCTTTAGAACTAGATTTTTTTTTTTTTTTTTTCTTAAGTCACCTTAAGCTGAAGATTTCCTTGGAATATGCTCCTTGAATTGCTGTGGAAGTTATAATCTTAACTTTAGAGGATTATTTTGGAGTTTATCTAATGGTTATTTTTCTCAGTATGTGTTGTTTTAGGAAAGTTATGCTTCAATGCGTTACTTATATATTTAATTTAATGGGTTGGAAATGTGGTAGAAAAAGAACTGTTTGCCTGTTTCTTGGACTGCAGCTGTGTCACATCTTTTAAAATATCTATAATTGCTGTGTTATCTCCAACACTCGCGGAGTTAATGAGCATTGTTCACTGATAGCAGCTAAACACTGTGATATAAATGAGGCTTTTCAGAATGTAACATTAAATCCCAGGTTTTCAGGGGGTTTCTTTGCACTCTTGCTAACTTTTTTCATTTTGTTTGCTGCATGTTCACTCTTATCAATTATTTACAGAAGCAGTAAGGCAAACTTGAAATCCTGTAGCGTTTAGAATTAATAATTTAATGCCCTTGTTTCCTTTTAATCTTCTCTCTGTACAGTTATGTCCATAGTCACTTTTCTGGTGTTAAACTTTATTAAACAAATCAACAGTGAAAGTAAAACTGTCAATAAATACGTTGCGTAGATCCAGACCTAAACATAAATTCTCTCCATGGGGCTTTTATCTTGAATTACAGCTTTAAAACTATCTTCACAGTGAACACTAATCATATGAAATATTAAGAGTTGCTTTCTGGGTTATTAGGAAGCTAAGAAATATGTCTCCCAGTGCAGAGTTGCCAGTGTCCTTGAACCTCAGGTTTCCATCCTTAACAGCTGCCAAGTCCCAGTTTCATGGAGTTTCTTGCTGCTTGTGACTGTCAGGGTGTTTTTTCATGTCTCTGTGATGTTTGCCAACTTTGAACCTCTCGTTTTTTTGTGTACAGCTTCCCTCTTTTCCTTAGTATCCTATTTGACAACCCTGCCCCATCAGAGTTAACCTTTTTGGAATAAACATTCCCACGTTCAACCCTTATCAGTTACTCTTGCTGACCAGTTCTGGGCCAAGTTTGAGTCCCTTATTCTCTGTCAGTCAGGTTTTCCTCCTCGGTGACTTTTGGATCAGTGGTAAAGAGATCACACAACAAAGGGGTTCAGAGGAAAAGGGGTGGTAATTGTTCCTCTGGGCTGGGAATCCCAAATACCTGTGGTGGGGCTCTGTGGAAGGTGATTCCACCACTGCCCCGGGCAGCCCCATAATTCTGGTGCCTGACCACCCTTTGAGTGATGAAATTTTTCCAATAACCAGTTTAACCCAGGCCTCCCCGGGCCCAGCCTGAGGCCGTTCCCTCTCCTCCTGTCCCTGTTCCCTGGGAGCAGAGCCCGACCCCCCCCGGCTGCCCCCTCCTGTCAGGGAGTTGTGCAGAGCCACAAGGTCCCCCCTGAGCCTCCTTTTCTCCAGGCTGAGCCCCTTTCCCAGCTCCCTCAGCCGCTCCTGGGGCTCCAGCCCCTTCCCCAGCTCCGTTCCCTTCCCTGGCCACGCTCCAGCCCCTCCGTGTCCCTCTGGCCGGGAGGGCCCAGAACTGGACGCAGCCCCCGAGGGGCCTCAGCAGGGCCAGCGCAGGGGACGGGCCCTGCCCGGGGGCTGTGGCCGCACCATGGCTGGCACGGCCCAGGGGCCATCGGCCTCTTGCCCACCTGGGCTGGTGTTCAGCCCTGTCCCCAGCGCTCCCAGGGCCTTTTCCAGCTTTCCAGCCGCTCTTCCCCGAGCCTGGGGTGTGCCATGGGGTTGTTGTGACCCAAGGACAGGACCCGGCCCTTGGCCTTGCTGACCCTCAGCCCAGGGGTCCAGGCTGTGCAGATCCCTCTGCAGAGCCTTCCTGCCCTCCAGCGGATCCACATCCCACCGGCCTGGTGTCTGCAGCTTCCTGAGGGTGCCCTCAGTCCCCTCGTCCGGATCATTGATAAAGATAAAAATATTAAACAGGACTGGGCCCAGTACTGAGCCCTGGGGTGTGGACACTGAAAAGCTTTAGCAGAGGGATCTTTCAGCTTTCTGCAGCATTCTGTGAGAACTCTGTGTCTCTCACGAGAACTATGCAAAACACTGCTACGGGTTTTTGTAAACTAATTCTCTATCTTTGCACCTGGCTGTTGTTCAGTTCGTATTGTTATGGTACACTGAGGAAAATATTTTGAAATGGGTGTTGTATAGCCTCCACCAATCATTCTAGGAGGTGGTTGACCAAGGGACCAATAGTACTGTGCTACTCTTGCAAATCAAGTTATATAAACCGATTTATAATTAATTAAATTAGCCATTTTCTCCGGATCTTGGTTGTGTCGTTTCTCACCATCCCAGGTACAACAGCGATGTTGGGGAATAGCACTGGTGACAGGCCACCAGCTGGATTTAATTCTGTTTCCCCCTTCTCTGGGCCCAGCCTTCTGGCCGTTCACTTTCCAACCTTTTCTTTTGCTTTTTCTTGGGTTGAAATCATTCCTATTCCGTGCAGAAGCTGGGAAGGAGGAAGAGGGCTTTTTCTGTGCTCTTCCATCGCTTATCAGAGATAGAGTGACACAGATCCTGGGCATGCTGCAGAGTTTGGGGGAAGTAGCTGAGGGCTTCTGCCATGCACAGTAAACAACACTGAGTCAATCATGCTCCCCCTCAACACAAGATGTTTTTCAAAGGTTTTTTTAAAATAACTATAACACATAAATATACATGTTTTTGTGGAAACTTGGCTTTTCGTACTGCTTTGGGGGCTTGCTCACATCACATTCCATCATTCTGTTTACAACTGCAGCTTCCCACTGCGTGTGCCATTCCTACAGTGTTGAGTGCCCCAAGGAAATTTTCACACTTGCTGGTTCTTGGCTCTCAGGAGTTCTATATTTACAGGGTGATGCTTCAGTGTTGCTGTGCCTGGGAGGGATGCTTTGTGTGCCGTGCAGTGGCAATGCCACTCCAGAGGCAAACCCAGAGCACAAAGGCAGGAGAGAAAACAGTGGTGGAAGCACAAGTCGTCTCTGAGCTCCCCACATTAGCTGGCTGACAGCTTTTCTTTCAGGAAAAGGCCTTTTCCAGTATTATTTACAGAGTAACATGAAGGGAATTGAAATATTTTTATTGTAATAAAATAAAATTTTATTACAATAAAAATATGTCTGTGCTTTGCTGCAAGTGCAGTGATGCTCCTTCAAAGACAGTGATTTCAACACAGGGATCTGCTTTAGAGGGTAATTGAAATGTGTTTGCTTCCACAGGTTGCTTCCTAATTTTTGGATCCAATATCCTTTAAATGCACTTACTGTTCAGTTTGCGCATGTTGACTGTGCTTGTTCCAGGAGAGGAATCAGTGATGGGTGCTGCTTCTCTAAGCTCCTGGGGTCCTGCTGGGCCAACTGCTTTAGCACTGCAGTTTTTCTTCTGTGCCTGAAATGTTTCTTCTTAATATGCCCTTTAATTTGTAAATACATTGGGTTAAGGACTGTTGATATATATAAGCACAGAATAGTCACATCCTGAGCTTGCTCATCAGAGACAAAAGAGATAAGATGTGGAAATGACTTGAATAGGATGGCAAAAAAGGATGTTGACTTTGAGTTCTTTTGGAGAAGGAAAAGAAAAAAGAAAGTTTCTTTGTGGTATGAAATAACAGAAAAAATTTTTTTTCTGGATTTTTGTTTCACTTTTTGGGAATAATGCCCTTCCTAATTCTTCATGCTGGATTCAGATAACTTCTTCCTTGCCTTCCTAGGGCACAAAGTGTCCTTGCTGTTGTCTAGTGCTCCTCCATCTCCCTCTCTACCATGCTTCTCCAGGTTTCCATGGGCAGCATGAGACACCGAAGAAATGGCAATTTTGAGAGTTCCAGACTCCTGTATTCCAGCATGTCTCGCAGCATAGATGTCGCTTGCAGCGATGCTGTGAGTACCTGGTACATCCTGGTGTCTTGGGAGGGGCCACAGTGGTTGTGAATTAGATCAAATCAGGAGCAGGATGATGGATTTGTCACTTTTCCGTTTATGGAGAAGTTTTCCTAACCAGTGACCTTCAAGCAGCAGCTGACATGGTGAAAATTTAGGGATGGTATTGCGTTCCTTTTGAACCCTGTTGCTCTTTATTGTGCTTTCTTCGGCGCTTCTGGTTTTAAATCTTTTTTTCACTTTGCAGCAAGAGACAAATTTGTCTCCATAAGGAACCATCCCAAGCTCTTCTCACAGCTTGATGGCCAAGGCAGACAACATATCGTTATGTTAAACATCCTTTCATGCCTGACCGATTTGCTGATGCCAGCAATTGCCTGGCAGATTGCCTGCTCCCGATGGGCTTGCAGAAGGCCCAATGGCCAATTCTTAGGACTTTAGCAAGTGCTTCCCCCTCCCTTTATTTTTTTGGTCGCGCATGGTTGTCACTTTTACTGGTTGAATGAGTTCCCTTTTCATTTTCTTTGTTTTGGATATAATGCTTGTAATGTTTTTTCTGCTTGGAATAACTTCTTCTACCCCGCTGTTTAACCGCAAGTGTTATGTCAAACAGGTAAACTAAACTATAGCCGCTTGTCTTCACTTTGTGTCCCGAGGGAAATCTTGCCCTGCAAATCCAAGCTGTGCTTGACAGCAAACAAAAAACCCCCAACCCTTTATCAGCAAGTGAGAATTTCTCTTTGCTTTCTTAGCTCGCAGTGGCCGATTTGGGATGAATTTGCATTCCCCAAGTGTGTAAGCTTCTCCATAGAGTTCCACGGTTAATGGGAGAGTTAGTGTTTAAACAAGCTGGAGAGACTTCCCGTTCCACTGAGCTCCCATAAAGGAGGACTTGAAATTCTTCTGGGCTCCTGCTGGGTTCCTCGTTTTTTGAATTGAAACAGCCCCTACCCTGAAGAACGTTCCTGTCTTCCTTTTTTTTCTCCTTTTTTTTTTTTTTTTAACCATTGGGAAGAATGTTTGCTGTAGTGTTTTAAGCACTATGTGTTCAAACTGACTGTGCTGTTACTGAGGTCTCTTCTGTTTTGTGAGTTATGAGAAATAAACTTCTAAAAATTATTTTCCAGGATTTGGTCAACTTCATCCAAGAAAACTTTAAGAAGAGAGAATGTGTCTTTTTTACAAAAGACACCAAGTCAATGTAAGCAGATACTTTTCTCTTGTTTGTCAAGAATGGGGGGCTGGAAGATGAGGGTATTTCCATCTGCAAAGGCGCAGGGAGTAAAGTTTGGGGGGTTTTTTGTTCAGAGTCTGGATTTAGCAGTGCAGTCTCACCTGGGTCCCCTTGTTTGAGTTACTCCACAAGTAACTTGATGCAAAACTAGGGATCTGATCTTGCAGCAGCTCTGTCACAGGGTTTAATATCAAATTCCCTATTTAAAGCATAACTGTGGCAATATATAAGTGCTTTTAAAGATGCAGCACTGGTATTGGTGTATGACAAGGTGTGTATATATCAGAGGTTTGCATAATTTAAATTTTCCTTTTAAACCCAAATCACAAATTTCATGCACAAGTCTTCACAGAGGCACTAGGTTTAGCTCAGGCTGATGTTCTCTTAAGACAGAGGGTGCAACTTCCTGAGGGTGCTCATCTACCTCCTCTAAATGGCTGATACTTAACACCAGTGCAGGTTGCTTGAGACAGTCAAAATAAATGAGGAAAATCCATTTTCAGGCACAGGTACCTGTATCGTGCTAGTTTGAGGACCATAACATTGCTTTGTGGTTTTGGGGTTTTTTTTAGTCTCAGGAGAAAAGTGATCGAACTAATACAGCTGCAGAAATCCTAATGTTGAGCTCTGAGGGCTCTCTGACCCCACTCTTCTCTGAAGCTGTGAGGAAAAATGCCTCAGAGGGAGGGAGGGAAATTAGTCTCATTTCAGAAAGTCTCACTTAGGGTCCTCCTCTGCCACCAAAAATGGGATGTCTGGCAAAGCACCAATGAAGGATGGAAGAGGTGCTTCTCATCAGCTTCTCTTCCTGCAAGCCCCCTGGGAAAGCACTGCAGAACTTGCTGGGTTATTTTTGTCTAGATATTTTTAAGGTAAGCTGGCTTGATTTGCAAGTTAGAGCAGAGTAGGAGAAACCTCTCTAAAGGAGACGAGCAATTACGCCTTCTCCATGCCCTCTGAGGAAGCAGGAGTATGGACTATGGAAAACAGTTCATGGGTGGTGCTGCAGCTTTTCCTAGAAAAAGAATTCTCCTAACCTTCCCAGCTAGTGCTGCACAACCCAAGTGCAGCTTCTTCCTGCCCTGCTGCAGTTTGTGTTGGTGAGGAGAGCACTGGCAGTGGCTGCACGCTCTGCCCTGCACCAGCCATGTTCTGGGGTAGGAAGAGTGCTAGAAACAGAGCAAACTGCCTGGAAAACCTGCTCAGAGACCAGAGGCCCCTTCGCTCTTGATGTGAGTGAATGTCTTGAGTGTGCTTAGACACCAGCCAGACCCGCAGTTTGAGAGAGAGCAATTGCACTTAGCAATTAGAATCAGAGATCTGTTAATGTTTGAGAGGACCTTTAGAATCAAGTCAGCCCAGCACTACCACTAAACCACATCCTCAAGTGCCACATCCACGTGATTTTGGAACACTTCCTGGGATGGTGTCTCCACCGCAGCCCTGGGCACGCTGACAACCTGCCAATGCCTGACAACCCTTTCCATGAAATTTTTTTTTTCCTGATATCCAATCTGAACCTCCCCAGGCACAACTTGAGGCCTTTTCCTCTTGTTCTGTCACTTGTTACGTGGGAGAGGAGATGCAGTAAACTTGTCCTGTGTGGTTAAGAGCACAAAGAGGGAAAGAAACCCCTAGTACACCTCAGGTTAGCAGGTGAGGTTACTGATGGCATGTTTTAGTTTGATTTCCTCATTTCAGTGCTGTGTTGTAGACTGTAGCAGTACACCACTGGTGACCCTTGCTTTGTCACTTAGGTAAGGCCCATCCAGAGGTGCCAGCTCATCCCTCAGCACAGCCTGGTTCCCAAGCTGTTTTCCACTTCCCACTGCTGGGCCAGAAGCAGCTTATGGGGGAGGAAGCAGGATTAGGTGCTGCTCTGCTTTGTCAGGTGGCAAATCCCAGTAGAGTTCCACGCACAACTGGTTCTGCAGCTCCACCTGCTGCTTTCCTTGCTGTCACAGCTCACTCTTCTGTGCTCAGGCTTCCTCAGGAGTCTCACGTCTACTGACTCTTCTTTCAGGGGTAACTTATGTAAGTGTGGATACCCTGAAAATCAGCACATAGAGGGCACTCAGGTTAACACCACTGAAAAATGGAACTACAAGAAGCACACGAAGGAGCTTCCTACTGATGCCTTCGGAGACATTCAGTTTGAAAACTTGGGAAAAAGAGGAAAGGTAAGTGGATATATTAAGGGTATTCATGAGGCTTCTGTTGGGAGCCCCCTCAAAAGCAAGGAAGGCAAAACAGATTGTATTCTAATGGCAGGAGTTAGGCTACAAGGGACACGAGCTTGTTTGTCAAGCTCTGAAAATAGATAACAAAGGATAATTTTCTTCTGTGTTAATTTGCTGGTTAGGCTGGTGATGGGAGTGAAAAGAGGTTGTTTCTTTCCAGGCATGGGAGGAGAACGGGTGCATGAGGGTGATACTCAAGTATTATTTTATATCCACATAGACCAGCTTGCTCAGGCCTGTAACCAGTTGAATATTGAGTATTTCCTGGGGTGCAGATGCGACAATGACAGTAAATTCTGGAGGGATCTAAGATATATCTGTGGAACTTCAAAAGTTTCATTCTGTTCGTTGGTTTTTTCCTTGTGTCTTTGCTTGGAGTGGGGACAGTGGAGGTGTGGGAAGAAGAAAATAGCTGCTGTTGCTGTTTCTGGTGATTTATACTGATGCTTGTGAGGAGTCACATGTGGCTGAGCTCATCTGCCTCCTCTAAATGGCTGATATTTAACACCGGTGCAGGTTGCTTGAGACAATCAAAATAAATGAGGAAAATCAGAGCCTGCTATGTAAATTAATTTGGTTTCTTTTATGCAAAGTAGCAGAAATAAGAGGAATTTCAGTGGGAAATGAGACTGAAAGTTTCAAATCACACTTAAACAGATCCATATACTTCACGTATTTCTTGATAGGCGCATTTTCACTTGGTGCTGCTTTGTTGTAAGCTGCTGTGTGACTTCACTGGAACAAGAAGTGCTTTGCTCTGTTGTAATATTTCAGACTTCTGAAAGGTTGCATGTTCTTTCTTTAGGTTGTGTCTTCCCCAGTTCCAACTTTGGAAATCAGGTCGTGTGCCCACAGTTGTTTCATGAGGACTCTCAAGGCCACTGTGCATGTTTCAGCATACTTTGTTCAAACACTGCATGTAGGTGTCCTAGTCCCTCCCATGAGCACATTGGCTGGGATCACATCTCTATTCCCTGTTGTTATTCCCTGCACAGCAAGGCACCTGCTGCTCCTGAAGAGTGCCGAGTATTTTCTGTTGACTCATGTGCAGTGGGGAGGATTTCAAACTCAGGGTGACCTAAGAATTGCTGTCAATTATCAGTGAGGGATGGGAAGTTGAATACCCTGCATTGTGCTTTTTAGGACAGATGAGTCTTAAAAGTTCTGAGAAGAAATAAGATGTGAACAGACCCATAAAGAGGTTTGAGGACAGGCAGGGAGAGCTGGGGGGGCTTAAGACTGGAGAAGAGATGGCTCCAGGGAGACCTTAAAGCCCCTTCCAGTGCCTAAAGGGGCTCCAGGAGAGCTGGAGAGGGACTTGGGATAAGGCCTGGAGTGACAGGACAAGGGGAAGTGGCTTCCCACTGCCAGAGAGCTGGGTTTGATGGGATACTGGGAAGAAATTGTTGGCTGTGAGGGTGGCGAGGCCCTGGCACAGGGTGCCCAGAGAAGCTTTGGCTGCCCCTGGATCCCTGTAAGTGTCCCAGGCCAGGTTGGACGGGGCTTGGAGCAGCCTGGGATAGTGGAAGGTGTCCCTGCCCATGGCAGGGGGTGGGACTGAAGGAGCTTTAATGTCCCTTCCAACCCAAACTGCTCTGGGATTCTATAAAATCTCACCATTTGTAAGTCCATCTTTTGAACTCTCTGTTTCTGCTGTGCTGCTCAGACCGTGTGACACCCACGAGCATCGCAGTCGCTGCATTTTATGTTCTGGGATCCCAAACCTGGAAAAACCTTCTCTGAATCACAGCCGTGGTCTGGGAGCAGCATCCAGCTGCACCAGGAGATGGCACCGTTGTACTTAGGAGGAGGGAGGCGGCTGAGCCGAGGAGTGGAGCTGGCAGGGTTTGCAGTGGGCAGGGCTCACCATGTAGTTTTCCTGGTAGCCCACTTCTCCTATGGAGGATCCTCTCCAGAAAAACACCCCAAGCTTCATGCAGCTGACACTTCTTAGGGCAGAAGCTGTGGGAGTCCCTTAGCTCTCCTGTGTAGCTGCTGGAGCCTGCTCAGCATCCTCTGTGATGCCCTAAATGTTTTAACTCCTCTTGGGAACCTGTCCTGGAACACATGAAGGTTTTAATTCAAGTTCAGTGTCTCTCAAGATGGGGACACTTGTTCCTTAAACCAGTCCTTTGATTTTGCCCTTCTGCAAATACTGGACAATTGATACAAAATCCTCTGTGACTCAGATCCAAGCTACTCCTTTTCATCCCCTCACTTGAGCTGTGCAGCCATCCTGAAGTACCTCACACCATTGATGAAACTTTGAAGAGGCTTTTGAATAACAGAGCAAGACAAGGCCAGAGAGGCTTTTACATAAATGGAGACATATTGAGTCCACCTGAAGCCAGATTCTCTCTCTTACATGCTTTTTGGCATCTTTGTAGAGCGTTCAGGCTTTACTTACGTATTTGATATATTTATTCTGTGTTACACTTGAAGCCCTGGAGTGGGTGTGTGTTGTGATAGGGACACCATGCACATGGGGCCTGGAGTTTGTTTGAATAGTATAATCAAAATACAACTGTCTTTATTATTAGTTCACTGCAGTGATGCTGCCACTGAGTCATAATCTAAGCTTTAAATAGCACGGTTAAAGTTGTTACAGTGGTGGTGTGTTCATCTTTGTAGGGTTCCTCTGAAGCCCAAGGTCACCGCTCTTGCCTTCTCTAGAGGAGGGTGGGTTGGGTGCCTGGTTGTAGGAGAAAGATAGAGGTGCTTCAGAGGAAGAAACAAGGATTTAATCATCACCTTCCCTTTCATCTGCTGGCTCTTGGAGCGAGGCTATGCAGCAGAGAAGAAAATGCAGTCCCTGGGATGTTCCCAGCCACATCGATTTATCTGCTGCTGTATTTGTTCTCCTGTTTCCTCTCCCCCAAGTACATCCGCGTGTCGTGTGACACAGACTCAGAAACACTCTACGATCTCATGACCCAGCACTGGCACCTGAAAACCCCAAACCTCGTCATCTCCGTCACCGGTGGCGCCAAGAACTTTGCGCTCAAGCCCCGCATGCGCAAGATATTCAGCAGGCTGATCTACATCGCCCAGTCCAAGGGTAAACAGCTGCTTCTGTGCCTCTGTTGCTTTATTGCTGCAGAAGAGGGGTGCAGAGGTAGCAGCTCAAAGGGTCAGTGGGGAAGTAGAGCGGTCAGTTTGCTTCTGCTTGGCTGCTGCAGTTGGGACACGTGTGACATAAATGGTTTGGAAGTAATGGGATTGAGAGTTTGTCAGGGGATGCCTGTGGTAACATAAGGTGAGTTGTATAGCATCTCTTTTGTGTTTAATTAAAGAATAAACTCCTCTTCTAAGGCCACAAAAGGGGCTTGGGTTATGTCTTTAGTGCCTTGGGAGGATGGGTGTTTGGCTATGTTCCTCCAGGTGACTGGGTGTTGTTCCAGGAGCCTGGATTTTCACTGGAGGCACGCACTACGGGCTGATGAAGTACATTGGGGAAGTGGTCAGAGACAACACCATCAGTCGCAGCTCCGAGGAGAACGTGGTGGCCATTGGCATCGCAGCCTGGGGCATGATCTCCAACCGGGAAACCCTCGTCCGCACGGCTGACAGTGGCGTAAGGAACGCAGCATCATGGCATCATTAAGGTTGCAAGACCTCAATGAGGTTAACGTTTAGGTTGAAAAACTTGGACTTCTTAGATCGTCAAGTCCAGCTGTCAGCCCAGCGCTACCACCACACTCACCATTACACCACGTCCTCAAGCGCCACGTGGATGGGTTGGTGGGGAAAGAAAGAGGAGGCTCTGCCTCAAAGTATCAGGAGCCCTTCCCAGAACAGGAGGAAGTAAAATGTTCTCACACCCAAGGTAGTTGCACATGTCAGGCCTGGTGAGGAGGATTTCAGCTGTGCCAGATTTTGGCGTGTCTGTGTGGGAGTTCAGCTGCCCTAACTGCATGTCTGGCATTGCTTTAGGGAATAACCACCACTCCCATGGTTGTTCTAGCTGTGAAATCCCCGTGCACCCCCCCTACAGTAGGGATTCCCATCAGCTAAGACAGTACCTGTTGCTGCTGTGGAGGATCTTCATTGGTACTGCCGTCCCACCTGTTAGATACTGGGGTAGCCCCCACTAAACATGATAGAACATGTCTAAAAAATTGTCCCATCACGTAAATAATGTGGGTGTGTCCTTGAGTCTCTGTCAAACGCTGTGCTCGTGCTCCTAGGGGAACTACTTGGCCCACTACGTCATGGATGACCTGAAGAGAGACCCCCTGTACTGCCTGGATAACAACCACACCCATCTCTTGCTGGTTGATAACGGCACCCACGGGCACCCCACGATAGAGGCCAAAGTGCGGACCCAGCTGGAGAAGTACATCTCAGAGCGGGTTATCCCAGGTATCCTCCTCCTCCTGCCTCTGCTTGCTTCAGGGCTGATCCACACTGACTTTCTTGACGTAAAAAAGTAGTGGCAGCATCCTGTGGCTGCTGAGCTGGAGGGGATCTGTGTGTTAACTGCATTGCAGCTGGAGCTCTTTCAGGAGCAACCTGCCCTCTCCAGAGCAACACCTCCCCTCGTCTTCCTTTCTGTACATCCTTTGTGTCACAGTAAATGCTTCATTTCAGCCATACAGCCCTTCCCTCACTTCCTCTTGGAAGCCGACCCTTCTATATACATCCCACCTGGCCCTGAATTCCAGGTAGCTCAAGCGCAACTATGCAGGAGCTGAAATTAAGCTTTTCCCAAAATATTTATTTGTGAGAGTGATTGAGCTGTCTGCAACCTGCTGCTAAATAACTTCTCTTTCACTCACTTTTTTACCGAAGTGGGGGGGAAAAAAAAAAAATCAAAGGCCTTAGCAGGAAATTCTTAAAAACCTTTTGGGGGAGGGGTGGTGTTTGGGTTTGGGGTTTTTTGGAGTGTCTCTCAGACACTAGCTCCTAGAGTTACAGAATTCTTACCTTTCTTTTAAAATTGGAAATGTAAACTCAGAAGTTCTGTATCTTGAATTTGTGGTAAGAACCTTTCACTGAGACTCAAAATGGTCAAAGCAGTGGATAAATACAATAAAATCACATTTTAAGGACTTCAGAGATAGCAAAAGTTAGGATTTCCAGAAGGGGAAAGCTTCTGTTGGAGAAGGCTGTCTGAAATCAGCTATGCAAAATGTTAGGCAAGACTGAGCTTTTTTTGTTAAAAAAAGCTCTTAGTAACTCTGGCAAAATCAACAGCAGATTAGTGTTTGCACGAACGGCTTGGAAATCCCTTCATTGTACTCAGGAAAAAGAAGTTGTTCAAACTGCATTAATTGATTTGATCTTTTTCCTTCTGTTTGGTTGTTTTTTGGGTTTTTTTTCTTGCACACTTCACAGAGTCTAATTACGGTGGGAAGATCCCAATTGTGTGTTTTGCCCAAGGTGGAGGGAAAGAGACTTTGAAAGTAAGTTTATTTCTTTTATTTATTTCCAGGAATGACAGTAGGGACATTGCTCTAATTTTGAAGACTAATTACTCCAAAAGAAACCAGATGAAGTAGACAGTGCTATTGTTTACTGAAGCTTGACCAGAACTTGGTGCAGAAGGACCTTATTTGCAATTCAAGCTTATGAAGTTTGTTTCAGTTAAAATTCCTTTTGCCAAGTTTCTGCCTTGGGCTGACATCCTAGAAAACTGGGTGCTGGAACAGTTCAATTGTCTCAATTCTTCCACATCACAGAATGTGAAGGGACATTAAAGACCACACAGATCCATCCCTGCCGCAGGCAGGGACACCTTCCACTATCCCAGGTTGCTCCAAGCCCTGTCCAGCCTGGCCTTGGACACTTCTAGGCATGGGGCAGCCACAGCTTCTCTGGGCACCCTGTGCCAGGGCCTCACCACCATCACAGTCAATCATTTCTTCCTAATGTAAATACAGATTTCTCCTCTTGCAGTTTAAAACCATGCCCCCTTGCTACATCGCTATCTGCCCACGTAAAAAGTTTCTCTATTTCTTAAAAGCAAAAGTACTGAAAGGCCCCACTTTAAATCTAGTTTAGATCTAGACCTAGTTTAAATGTTGGCAGCTGAGTAGGGCAGGAGGGCTCTGCTGACTCTGACCCTTCCAAGCCTCCTTTGGGAAGGACCAGGTATCTGCAAACAGATCACAGGTAGGAGGAGGATAAACAAAGAAGTTTCTTGAAATGGGATGTCTAAGGGATGCTTAATAAAGGTGGAAAGGGAGGGAGATTGCTTCCAAATTTGTCTCAGTGTTAAAAACTGGGGTTGTTACTTCCCCATCCACCTTGCTAGAATGAAGATGAGTGGCCTGAGGGAGCAAAGGGATCTGACTCCAGGGATTTCAAAGTGAGGGGATGTGGAGTCAGGCTGTGTGGGAAGGGAACAGTGACAGTGAGGACGAGCTCTGACCAACTGCAGGAAGAGCTGATTTAGCCTGTCCTAAAGAGCTGGGAAAGGGGCTGAGTCTTGCAAGAGAATAGGATGCAGCAAAAATAAAGTTGAAGGAGCATGATATTGATGATTATTTTGTTTGTAGATGTTATTTTGGTACTTCTTTGTCCTGGCCAGAGCTGTGCTGTTACTGTCGAGGTTAAAGTATTTTGCTCCTCAGGAGGGTAAACAATGTGAATTCAAAGCATGGTGTCTGCTACCACTTCATTGCTAGTGTTAATCAATTAGTCTGAACCACTGTATGAAATTCCAGATCATTATTCCAGCCTCCCTGTATGTTTCCTGGGAGTTTGGTTCCATTCATATGATGAATTTTATCTTTGCCTGTAGGTGCATTGTAGGTGAATACAAATGCAGTTTTAATCAGAGGTCCTGAGATGGAATGAAGCATCCATTCAGGTTTTAGAGGAAAGCTTTGCTCAAAGGGTTGTGTAGAATATTTCCATCTCCTTTTAGCTCCAAATTGCTGATGTTTGAGAAAGGATTTGGCCATCACTGAAGGAGCTGACTCGTGGTGCTGTAGCTGAGCAGACTTACGATTACACATTTTTTGGAGAGACTTCAAACCCACTGTTAAGCAGTGATACATTACACAGACTTAGTAGCTGCCTAATCAGAACGAGTAGAAGCCTTGTTAAATCAAATGCATAATTCCTGGCAACAGGTTCCTCTGGGAAGTACCTGGATGATGGTTCACTTAAGGGTTCATGCCACTCTCTTGGCTATTTCATAGAGTCATGATAACACTGAGGTTGGAAAAGATCTCTAAGATCGCAAGATCCAGTAGTCAGCGTAGTACCATCGTCATGTTCACCACTGAACCACGTCCTCAGATGCTACATCCACGCATTTTTTGAACGCTTCAGGGATGGTGACTTCCCTAAGCACCCTGTTCCAGTCCTTGACAACCCTTTCAGCGAAGAATTTTTTGTAATACCCAACCTAAACCTCCCCTGGTGCAACTTGAGGCTGTTGTCTCTCATGCTGAGTTTTTATTTCTCAGAGTTGTAAGTGCACTGAGATATTTGTGCCTGCCCTCTTGCTCATTTCTGGGTGAAGCCTTTTTTCAAGGAGTAAATTGAGTCTCTGACCAGCCCAAATGACGCAGCAGACTTCATGCTGTGGATGTGTCTCCTTGCCATGCCTTGGTCTTAGCAGTGCTGGCCAGGAAAGGCTCCCTCTTTCTCAGCCTCTGAGTGGTGCATGATGACAAGAATCAGCTTTAGCAGAGGAGAAGTAAAACTGTTCCAAGCTTCTGTTCTGAATTCCCAGTGGTGTAAAACATGCACTTTAGCCGAACCCTTCTTCAGAAAACCACTTTCATCTAGCTGATAAGAAAAACCTCCTTGCCTTTGTCACACACCTGCTCTCCAGTTGACAGGAGAAATGTGCACATGGTTTTGATGATTCCAAGTTGATTTTTTTTTTTTTCCTTTTGTTCTCAAGAATCTCTTTTAACTAGTAGATGTTCTATCTTTCCAGTGCTTGATGACAACTTGAATCAACTCCCTTTGTACAATTTGCTGGCAGACAGTTTATGTTCCTGTGACTCTGTTCTCAGTGTAGCGATGCAAATGAAATCAGTGTTTCCTATTGTGGTCTTGGCACCAGGAGGGCTAGTGGTCCTTCCAGCATGATTTCAGCTGCTTTTTGTTTTGCTGTTAATCCATGCACGATGTTGCTGTGTGAGAAATCATGTAAGTGGCTACTCGGAGGCTTTCCAGTAACATTAGAGTTCGATGTTCTTGTAATGCTACAAAAGTGATCTCTCTGTAAAACACTGCTGCTTCTGCCTCCAGCAAATAAATCCAGAGCTCTTGGTCTCAGCTGAGCAATGCTGTGCCATAAAACCAGCAGTGACTGTAGCTGGGCAGCAGTGTTGTGTGACCTGAATGCCATTTCCACTTGGCAGTTGTCCTGATCTGCTGATCCACTCTAACACTGAGCAGCCTGGTCTAGTGGAAGGTGTCCCTGCCCATGGCAGGGGCTGGAACAAGATGAGCTTTAAGGTCCCTCCCAACACAAACTCTTCTGTGATTTTATGAAAATGTGGCAGATGGTGATTTCTGACCCTCGGTCTCTGTGGGGCTCTCCAGCCCTTTCTCATTAGGTGGATGATGCTTTAAAGAGTTGTCACTGGTAATGTATCAGTGGATAATAATGAAAATACTGTTGTGGACCGTGGATTTCTGTTATTCTCTAGGCTTCCTTACTCAGTGACAGGCTCTAATAACAGTCATGCTTCAAGTGATCTCCTCTCCCTCTCTGCCTGTAGTCCATCAACGTGGCCATCAAGAGCAAGATTCCCTGTGTGGTGGTGGAAGGCTCTGGCCGCATTGCTGACGTCATTGCGAGCCTGATGGAGGCAGAAGGCACTCTTGCTTCATCCTGTGTCAAGGAGAGCCTGCTCAGGTTCCTGCCTCGCACCATTTCCAGGCTCTCAGAAGAGGAGACTGAGAGCTGGATCAAGTGGGTGAGTGGGGGGTGCTGTGGGAGCTGAAAGTGGGAGGAGGGTGGAGGGACCAGCTGGTGACTTCCAAGTCAGGGATGTTGCTATCTGGTGATACCTACAGGGTGTGCAGGGCTCCTTGCCTGTTACATCTGTGCAGATTTAAAAAAGGAAAATTCTGAATCTACAGGGGTTGGAACAAAAGCAGTGGGGGGGGCTGCAATCAAGTCAGCAGGTGTCTGGTCACAGGAAGGCTAAGAAGGTTCCGGAAGGATCTCTTCCTTGTGGAGTGTGGAGCTGCTGAAGGCAGTGTTCCCTCTCTGGCCACGCTTTGGAGTGTACCTCCTCCTGCATCAGAAATGGCCAAGATTACTTGTCTTTTATGTGCTAAAATGAGATTAACTCTATAAAGCTTCATTATGTGAGAAATTATCTCTGGTTTTGGCAAAGCACAAGGAGGTAGAGACTGTTCTCTTAACAAACTGCTTGACATAAGCTGAAACTTGTGCTGTCACAATCTTTTCTACTTTAAGAGTGGCTTCTAATTACTGAGATTATATCTTTTTGTTAATGATGATCTGCATAGGGGAATCACAGTTATTTGCTGTATGTTCAGAGGATAATTAATGTTGTCCTTCGGTGACTTTAAAATCAGTCTCATTATCTACTTCTATTTGGGCTTATTTAAATTTATTAAAAACCAGGAGTGATGAGAAGCGGCTTTGCTACGATGTGGTGGCAAGTTTCTTTTTTAAAAGGCTCTCAGAGATCTGCTGCTAAACAACCTTGATTGCTTTGAAATGGAACTTTTCCTTTTTGTAGATCAAAGAAGTCCTTGAGAGCCCTCATTTACTGACAGTGATCAAAATAGAAGAAGCTGGAGATGAAATTGTGAGCAATGCCATTTCCTTTGCCCTGTACAAAGGCAAGTAATTGTTTTTCTGGGTTTGTCTGGGGATTTAAAAATAAATGGAAGAAGGATGGCTATTTATTTTCTAGAACAGCTTTCCTTAGAGCAGTGCCATCTCTCTAGAGCTAAGCTCCCACCACAGTGTGGAGCTTGTCTTTCTCTGAAGGGGTATGGGCAGGCTACAGCAGCAGTATGGTATCTCTCAGTGTGGGCAAGATCCAAAGCAGATAATTGGGAAGGCATTTTGGATGCTGGAAGCCTTGGGGGATGCTGGTAGGGCCCCATTGGAAATCCTGCAGAATCTCTTTTGTGTAGAGGGTGCAGGACACTGAGGAGCCTGAAGGAAGTGTTGTGCCTGATCTTGGTTATGAGGTGCTCCTAGCAGCTTCTTTGTTGCCTGTCTTGGACCATAAATGTGTCCCTGAGCCTCTAGCATCCTCCAACCCCCAGTCAGGAAGATGTGCATGAATCTGGGGAAAGACACTTGGAAGGAGTCCCGTCCTGGTAGTGTAAGAAGCAGAGATGATCAGTATGCCTGGTCTTTACCAGAGGTTGTTCTTCCTCTGCAGCTTTCAGCACCAACGAGCATGACAGGGATAACTGGAATGGGCAGCTGAAGCTGCTGCTGGAGTGGAACCAGTTGGACCTGGCCAGCGATGAGATCTTCACCAATGACCGAAACTGGGAGGTACAGCCCCCTTCTGTGTGAGTGCAGGGAGCTGTGGGGAGGGACACATCCCAGCAGGAACCACTGTCTGAGCACCTCAGTCTCTGTAAGAGAGAGTGTCTGTTCCTCCTGCACTGTCACATTCCATTCAACCTGCAGAAGAGCAGGTCACTCTTCATTGGGAGCTGCTCCTTCCTCATGTGGGGTGGCTCTCATCTCTGCTGTGACCAGAGACAGGACCCCAGGGAACAGCTGGAGCTGTGTCAGGGCAGGGTTAGGTTGGATATCAGGAAAAGGTTCTTCCCCCAGAGGGTGCTGGGCACTGCCCAGGCTCCCCAGGGAATGGGCACGGCCCTGAGGCTGCCAGAGCTCCAGGAGCGTTAGGACAGCGCTGCCAGGGATCCCCAGGGTGGGGTGTCTGTGCAGGGCTAGGGGTGCTGGATTGGATGATCCTTGTGGGTCCTTTCCAACTCAGGATATTCCATGAACCCATGGTGATCCATTCTCTGATTGTTGGTTGCAGAGCTGATCTGCCCATGCCAGAAATGCTCTGGGCCATCCAGCAAAGGCAATTGCTTGGAGAAAAAAACCTGATACTGTTGAAAATGTGGCAGGTACCATGTGTCAGGCCTTAGATAAGATTAACCTATCTCACGTGCTTCCTAATGTTTGCTTTTCCATTTCTTCCTAGTCTGCTGACCTGCAGGACGTGATGTTCACAGCCCTGGTGAAGGACAGGCCCAAATTTGTCCGACTCTTCCTGGAAAATGGCTTGAATCTGCGCAAGTTCCTCACCACAGAGGTCCTGAGGGAGCTGTACACCAACAACTTCAGCAGCCTGGTGTTCAAGAACCTGCAGATCGCCAAGAACTCCTACAACGACGCCCTCCTCACCTTCGTGTGGAAGATGGTGGAGGACTTCCGGAGAGGTCTCAAAAGAGATTACAAAAACAGCAAGGATGAGATGGAGATACAGCTTTCAGTGAGTGATGAGCAGTTTGATCCTGCTGTCAGTGAGGTTATCTGGACTGCAGTGGTTAAAGTAGGAAATGCATTTAATAGCATTAAATGCAAATAGCCTTTAATGCCAGCTTCAGGAAAAACACAGCTGATTCTTTCTTGTCAAATATAAGGCTTTAATATAAATATCAAATATAACCTAACTCACAGTAGTGTGTAACAATTGGCAGAGAGAAGGGATTGGTGGGGTGGCTGTGAAAGGAAGGAAATACAAAAACGGGAGAGTCCAGGCTCGGATTTGTTCTACTTGAAAACATTTGGTGAGCTTAGGTCTGAGTTCCTGCTCTCTTTTTCAGGAGGAGTGTCCAATCACAAGGCACCCGTTGCAAGCTCTGTTTATTTGGTCAGTTCTTCAGAACAAGAAAGAGTTGTCCAAAGTCATTTGGGAACAAGTAAGTTGAGTTCTCCTTTATTCCTCCTTGCAGGCAGTACAGTGGGGTTCTGTGTCTTTGGTTTGTAGGTCTTTGAAGGCTCCACATCCAACTTCAAACACAGCACCACCCGAGATAATTGCTGGATGACTCTGAGTAGGTTTTGTATTGTCCATTTTGTGTCT
Organism: Eulacestoma nigropectus; assembly: GCA_013397775.1. Lineage (NCBI taxonomy): Eukaryota > Metazoa > Chordata > Aves > Passeriformes > Eulacestoma > Eulacestoma nigropectus. Next base: position 700,122 of record VZTE01006560.1, read on the forward strand.
GGATGTGGATTTCATAGCTTCATTTCCTAAGGTCATGTGTGAGTCAGCAGTCCACATCCATTGTGTGTTGTCATCTGTGCTCAAGCTGGAATGCTGAGTTCCCACCCATTCGACAGCATAGATGGGCTCTGATTCCCCTTGATTCCCAGGTGTTCAATTGAAATCCAGTTTCTAATTTGGATTAGACAGTAGTTTAATGACTGTAGAACCAAATAGATAATTCTGGACTGGGAACTGAGAAGCTGCAAAATGAAGAATAATTTTTAAAGGATTCCACCTTCCACCTGGTATATACTGGAAGGTGTCCCTGCCCATGGCAGGGGGTTGGGACGAGATGGTCTTTAAGGTTCTTTCCAACCCAAATCGTTGTTGTTTTAGGATTCTATGATTATGTTCCCTTCACAGAGGTATTTGCATGATTTCACTCTCTCTCCACAGACCAGAGGCTGCACTTTGGCAGCCCTGGGGGCCAGTAAGCTCCTGAAAAGCATGGCCAAGGTGAAGAATGATATAAATGCTGCTGGTGAGTCTGAGGAACTGGCTAATGAATATGAGACAAGAGCAGTAGGTAAGTGCCTGCTCTGTGAATCCTTTAGAAATTTAGTAGGAAGGCTCAGAGACTAGGGAATTGAAAACTAGATATCCAATATGAAATAAATTTTTCTTTAAAAACACATGTTTTTACTGCTTGGAAATTTCTTCCACATCATTTGTTCCCAGTAGTAATTTTGTGTCCTGTCTTATGAGCTTGGCCTCAAAAGTTGGATGTTGAGGTGGTTCTTTTGGGGTAGAGAATTTCTTTTATGGGGAAGAAAAACTACCTAGTTCTAATGGCAAGGCTGAAGAAGGGTTGCCAACAAACTGGAAGGAGAATATGGAAAAAGGGAAACTTTCCACACTGAGTACTGGTAATATTCAGGTTGGGAAAAGCCACCTTTCAGATTTGTAGGAGTACTTTTGGGGAGTGAGAACAAGTTGCAGGTAAAAAGTAGATTGAATTCCTAAATTTTGAACTGCAAAATTATATGCCTTACTTTATAATAAGATGACAAGATCCTGTGGTGCAGGATCTTGGCTTCTTAATTTGGAGGGAGATGCAACACAGTGATACCCTTGGGGACCCTATCAGGGGTTATGTCTTGGCTGTGCAGAAAACCTCCCCAGGCAAGAGTAGGTGAAGGGTAATAGGAAATAGCTGAACAGGAAACCACAGGTGTGTTGCTGGAAAGGGCTTCTGGAGGCCTCCAGTCCAGTCTTCTCGTTGAGGTGATGTCACCACAGGACCAGACCAGTGCTGTCATGGCCTCATTTAGGCATGTCTGGAAAATCCCCATGGATGGACATTGTTTTTTGGTACTTTGGGAATGGTTTTGGTGGTGGACCTGACAGTGCTGAGTTAATGGTTGGACTCGACCTTGGAGGTCTTTTCCAACCGAAATGATTCTGTAGTTTTATAAGGAGCAGTACAAGGCCACGCTGGAAAACTCTTGCTTGTTTCCAGAGAGTATCTCCTTTTCCACAAAGCACAAACTGCCTAAATAGATTTTTTTAAAGGTATCTACATCCCTCAGACCTGATGATTTAGCAAGAGACTTAAGGAGTGAACAGGTGAACAGTGCATTTCCCAAGTGAAAAAGCATCAGATTCTGACTTTTTCAATCCTACTCTTAATATGGGACTGACTGTAATTCATTAGGTCAGTGCCAAATGGAGTTTAAGAAAAGAGGATGAAACAAGTAGATTTACTGAGTCATTTAAGGAGAAATTCACATTTTTTACTCAATCTTTCAGTGCAGAACTAAGTGCTCTCTGTGTGATTTAGTGTTACAGTTTTCCATCCAGACATGAATTCTGTATCAAAGTTTCAGATGTGCAAGTGGGGTTGTAAAGCGATGCAGTCGTTCTACAGTACTGAAAATGTGAAAAGGGTTCTTGTGTCTGCATGCTTTGATATTACAAATATTACACTGAAGATATTTGCACCCAAGTTGGTGGGAAATGGAAGTTGGAGCTCAGTGTGGAGCTGCTTCTTTCTTCCAGAGCTGTTCACTGAGTGCTACAGCAATGACGAAGACCTGGCTGAGCAGCTGCTGACTTACTCCTGTGAAGCCTGGGGAGGGAGCAACTGTCTGGAGCTAGCAGTGGAAGCCAAAGACCAGCAGTTTATTGCCCAGCCAGGTGTGCAGGTAATGGCAGTGAAGGAAAGGTTCCTGTATCTCTTGTGATCTAACAGGGAGTATGGCTCCTCTTCCGGAAATAGGAGGTGGCTGATTTACCCACAGATGTAAATCAGGAGGAAAAAATCTTGACTTCAGGCTATAAATCATAATGAACTGGGTAATAAAGGCTGTCTGAAGTTATTTCTGCTTTGGCACAGCTCTGGGTATGCACAGTGTGGATGTTACAGCCAGCAGGGATGAGCATTGCATATATTGCAATAGTTTATAAGTGTTTCATCAATCAGGTCAAGTCCTGCTCAGCCTCTTTTAACTCCTCATCATGTAGATGGAGGATGGCTGCACTAAGGAGCCAGCATGCTGTTACTGATGCAGAAAGCTTCCTGTATTGTTGAAACAGAAATCTCAAGTATTTTGATTGGAATCTCAAAGTTTGGGGTTTATTTTTACCAAATCAAATATTCTCTAATAGCATTCCTAGGTTATTTTGTTGCTGTTCGAACAAATAAGGGTGTTTCCTTCTTCCCTGCAGAATTTCCTTTCCAAGCAGTGGTATGGAGAGATTTCAAGGGACACTAAGAACTGGAAGATTATACTGTGCCTGTTCTTTTTCCCTTTAATAGGCTGTGGTTTCATCTCATTCAGGTAATCAACTGGCTTTTCATTAGTGGGAAAATTTTTCAGAGGGAAAGCAAGTCAGTTAATAGTAGAATCTTAGGGTAAGTCAGGCTGGAGATCATCCAGTCCAACCCTGTGCTCTAACAGAGTCAGCTGGAGCAGGTTACCCAAGACTGTGTCCAGTTTTGGATATCTCCAATGGTGGAGACTCCACAGCCACTCTGGGGAACCTGTTCCTGTGTTCAGTCAGTCTGAAATAAAGGTGTTAAAAAGCTGGATGAGCTTTTGACGGTGTTTCACTCTGATCTTGGATTTAAGGTCATAGAATCACAGGATGGTTTGGGTTGGAAGGGACCTTGAAGCTTATCTTGTTCCAGCCCCTGCCATGAGCAGGGACACCTTCCACTAGCCCAGGTGTCTCCAAACCCCATCCAAGCTGGAAGATGTACCAGTTTACTGGAGTGCCTGAGGGCAGTGGGTGCAGGATGTCGTTACCTCTAAAGTAACACCCTGAGCTAGACTTTGCACCCTCCTCCCTTTCACCTTGAAGAACACAAATGTTTCCAGGCATAAAAGCTATGCTTTGAGACTTTTTCCCTCTTTTAATTCCTCAGGAAAAAGCCTGTGGAGAAGAGTAAGAAACTCTTCTTATATTATGTGTCTTTCTTCACCTCCCCCTTTGTGGTCTTCTCCTGGAACGTCATCTTCTACATTGCTTTCCTGTTGCTCTTCGCCTACGTCTTGCTTATGGATTTCCAGAAGGAACCCACGGCCCTGGAGATCATCCTTTACGTGCTGGTCTTCATTCTGCTTTGTGATGAAGTGAGACAAGTAGGCAGCGCTTGCAACCCCAAAAAGTTTAGTGTTAGAGCCAAAGCCTTGTGGTTTTTCCCCTCCAAGGCAGTGCAGGCTGGTGCTCAGGGACAGGGGAACCGCTTCCTAGGAGAGATGTTGAGGCAGCTGAGGGCTCAGTGAGGGATTTCTTCCTCTGATGTTTAATTTCTGCTTGTGGCCCTGTAGCTGCAGTGTCTGTGTACCAAGAGGATAAGCTGATGCTAGTGCAGGTATTTCCCAGGAATGCTTGGCTTGCCAAAGTAGTTGATAATAAAGGGTTAGATTTAGCACATTTATCTTGGTGCATACCTTTAGATTAAGACATTCCTGTCTCTCTCTTCTACATCCCACCCCCTTTATTTTTTATTTTACCGATAAGCCACATATCTTTATGCATTTCTATTTAGCTTTTAATCATCTATACAGTTTTTGCCGGTTTAGTGTAGACTTGGGGACCAGCTTTGGATTACTTGTGGTGTGGGAACAGCATGTGGGACTGCCTTTATGGCCAGCCACATAGCTGGTATCTTCTCCTCACTTCACATGGAATCTGTTGGGTTTTGGGCAAGCTGGTCTCTGCCAGTCTGTGGTCAGAGCAGTGGGAGGATGCTGGGGGAGTCAAAACAGCAATGCGTCTGTATGTTTGGTGCAGTGCTGCTTTCTGACTCTCCAGTAAGGCCTGAGTCGCCTCACAAGCGTTTGTGGGTGATCTGCTGGATCATCCCACTCTGCAGTAACGTTTTTTACGTGAGCTCAGATGACGTATCTGATGTTGATGTTACTGTGGCCTTTCCCCCTTTTAACGGTCAAGGTGGAACTTTGTTCGTGGCAACTTTACTTGCTAAGAAAATGGGGGAAAAGTAAAAGAATTTTTTTGCAATGGAAACGCTAATGGAATGTTTGTTTCTGCTGATTTAGGTTCTGGTGTCTCTGGACCTGTCCTTGCACATGCTGTGTATACCCAGCAAAAGTCCTGGGGAAAGCCTCAGAGATAGAAACCTTATTTTCCTAACAATGTCCCTTTTTCTCACTACCCTCAGCAGATAGAACTGCTGCAATTCCCATTAGTAACTGGTGGCCAGATGGTACCAGTTTGGCAGTGGAGGCAGCTAAAATAGTGACTTTATAGAAGATTTAAAATTATTTCAAGCCAGTGTTCTGGCTGCCAAGCTATTTACCTGAGGAGGAGAAATGGAGCAGAATGCAGAGCAGTGTCCCAGTCCTCTAAATTTCTCAGGGAAATCCCTCTCTGGCTTCCCCTGAGATAGACCGTATGTGCGTTAGTCTAACTCTGCGTCAAAATTGTGTCTGTGTCCTTTATATTTAAAGAAAAAGAGGAATATCTCAGATTCTGGTTTCACATCCAAGGCAAAGTAAGAGGAGCTTGCCTGGGGTCCCACTGTAGCTGCTGCAGTCGGATAACCAGTTTTGGGGGAGAAATCAGCCCTTGGTCTGGAACAATCTCTGACCTGTAAGCCACTGGCTCACCCCTGTTTTCACTTCTGATGGTCCTAGGGAGTTGTAAGTAGCTGGAGCTGCTCTCAATCTCGTTGAGAGCTGTCGTGGCCATAGTGAAATCGGAGAGGCCTTTTCCCTGCTGTCTCCTTAGCCGCGTGGAGGTAGCCTCCAGCCAGGTGAGTGGGTAGACTGGTGGGGTGTGAAGGAAAGCCCTGTTTTCTCCAGTGGAGGAGGAATCTGGACAGAACCTCTGTGCACTTTTAACTCTCAGCAGTGGGAACTGCTTGGAATTTGGAGGACTGACCTGCACGTCAGTCCCAGATGTTCTGTTTGATTTAGGGAGCTACTGGGCAGAGACAGCACCTAGGAGAAAACTCCTCTTGATTTCTGTTACCTGTAGAAATACTAAGGGCAGAATTGCCTTCCTTGGATATGCCAATTAGAGATTCACTAGGCGGTACTCCCTGAAGCTTTCATTATTCCAATGAAAATTGAAATTAAAAAGACTGGGGAAGCAGTTTATTTCTCCAGGCCTGGCAGAGATTTCTCCTGATTGGGCTTCTTGTCCTTAGGAGTCACCTCTGAATTGACTCCAGAAGTTGGTTCTTTCACAGACTTTGGATCCAGGCTGCTGTGCCAGTCAATCTGGGAATGAGCAGAGATTCTCACTAGACTTGCAATTCAGAAATAAAGAACTATGTAATTAAAAGAAGAAATTAAATCTGCATCTTGGATCCAAAGCATGTGTCTGTAGCTGGGGGCAGATTAGTGAATGAGCTCTGTGAGGGAAGGGAAGCCAGGATACATCAGCTACCCTTAAGCAGTGACCCCCATCTCCCTGCAGGGTTTCATGGGTCACACCAAGACCCCAAAAAATAGGTTGCCAGTAACTTGTGGCATTGCTGGATATATTAAACCCCTCTTTTGGGGAAATTGAAAGCCGTCTGAACTCTGGTGTACCTGTTGTGTGACAAGAAGTGGACTGGGCAAGGAAACTGTGCTGTGTGGGGATTACTTTCTGCTCTTTTTCCTTCCCAGTGGTACATGAACGGCAGCAAGTATTTCTCAGACCTGTGGAACGTTATGGATACCCTTGCAATCTTCTACTTCATAGCAGGGATTGTGTTCAGGTGAGTAGTACCTTTTCTTGTGTCCATGTTATAGCTTTACTTCCTTGGTGGGTTTTGACTACAACCTGTAATGAAATTTTGGGGGGACAGTGTGGTCATGAAATTCCTTGTTCTTTTTGAAGGCCCCAAATACTGCCAAGTGTTGACTTTAAAAGAGAAAAAAGGAGATCTTTGGGGTTTGCTGTGGCTCCTGTTACTGACTATTTAGTATGACCATCTGGGCTCTGCATTGTGTTTAAGGGGATTGTGATTGTCCCTGCAGCAGCCTAACAATGTCATTATCTCCCAGAAGCTGTTTTACCTGTAGGGTGAGTTAAAAACCAAGGCAATGAAATGATGGAAACGCATTTTCCAAAGCAATTGTTCAGTCAGCTGTAACTTGGTCCTTGTTGCCTCAGTGCGGGGGCATGGTTGTTGCACTGTGGTGCTTGTGGGGGGCTGTGGGAGTAGCTCCAGGTAGAAATTTCTTTGCTGTTAATAGCTTTAAGGGTAACAGAAAAAATGCAGAGATGATGCATGTAAGGAAGAAAGGGTGTAAACAAGGTGTGCATTAACCATTTCTGTCACCTGTCATTAGATGGGGGAGGGTAGGGGGCCCAGGATATGTGTGTTCTGCTTTCCAATTACTCACTTTGCACTCCCCATTTCAGTGTTTCACTGTGTTTTAATCTGATTTCTGCATGATTCACCCAAGGCTTCTCTTTGTTTTCTTATACTGTCTCCATCAGGCTTCACTCTGATGAAAGCTCTTGGTATTCCGGGAGAGTCATTTTCTGTTTGGACTACATAGTTTTTACCCTGAGGCTCATCCATATTTTCACAGTTAGCAGGAATCTAGGACCCAAAATTATTATGCTGCAGAGGATGGTAAGATTCTGGCAGCTATTCAAGAGTGTCTAAATAAATGATCTGACACTTTTTTTTCCCCTCTTCTCTTAAGAGTGAAATCACCACATTCTGATGATGGCAGCAAGTTAAATCTGCTAAACAGGGTGAATTAAGATTTAAATGGGACCTCATTAAGAGCAGGGCATTTTTCTGTGCCAAGGGAAAGAATAAGGATCAGGCTGAAGAACAGAAGAGATTTGCTTCCTGGTAGCTTTTGTCTTCCATGTTTCAAACGTTTCAGTGGTATTTCTGCCACTCACGTGCGTGTTCCCCAAACAAGATGGTAGATGGTACAGGAGGAGGATTTTGGTCCTCCACTGCATCCATCACACGAGTACCTGAGGAAGAGGGTGGTGAGGAACCTCTCATACAGTGCTAGAAATTCATGGAACTATTGGCCAGAGTGTCTAGGCTGTAAGTGCTGGTTGGAAGCCATCCAGAGTGGCATTGTCAGAAGCTTTCAGCTCACACCTGGCTGCAGCCACAGTCCTTGTACCTGGTTCTGGCTTTTGTGGAGCCTGTCTCATGCCAGGAGGATATCCTGTATTCTGAAACAGGCCCGGCTTTTATGGTTGTGTAGACATTGTTGACGTTCCCTGCATGGGAGTGGTCAGTTATTACTGTGTGTGTTGGTGAAATTGGGAGCAAAAAGCCACATGTGGCTTGCAACAGACCTGCGGTGGGGAACTGATGCCTATTGTCCTTTTTCAGATGATAGATGTCTTCTTCTTCCTCTTCCTCTTCGCTGTGTGGATGGTGGCCTTTGGTGTGGCCAGGCAAGGCATCCTGAGGAAGAACGAGCACCGCTGGGAGTGGATCTTCCGGTCGGTCATCTACGAGCCCTACCTGGCCATGTTTGGCCAGTACCCTGATGATATTGATGGTATTTATCTTCTGAGGGGGTCTCTCCTGGGTGGGTGGAAGGCTCTGTCCTTGTAGAGATTGTCCAGCCCTGTGTTGACCCCTTTCCTCCAAGTCTGATGGGGAGGCAGAGAGGAGGCCACAGGGATGAGGGCAGGACCTGGGGCTGGGCCCAGAAGAACAAGGAGTTCACTGTTTGCCCTCCTCTCTGACCCTCTGAGGTACCACCTACAACTTTGACCACTGCACTTTTTCTGGGAACGAGTCCAAGCCCTTGTGTGTGGAGCTGGATGCCAACAACCAACCCCGCTTCCCGGAGTGGATCACCATTCCCCTCGTGTGCATTTACATGCTCTCCACTAACATCCTCCTTGTGAACTTGCTCGTGGCCATGTTTGGGTACGTAACGAAGGAGTGATGGCTTCCCGGGCATCTCTGTACTGCCGTATCTCTGGGAAAGGGAGTGGAGTGCTGGAAAACAGCAGGAAGCCAGCCCTTGCCTCTGCATCTCCGACAGCAGCCCTGGTGGAAGCTGGTGCAGTGTCCTGGGGAGGGGGTGCTGCCTGTCCTTTGACTCCCATACTAAGCATCCTCTGCACGGTGGGCTTGGTGTGAACCCCCGTGGGTCACACAGGGGGTGGTGCTGTGAGTTGCTGCCCAAGTGACCTTGCTGGAGTGAAGAAAAGGGTTATTATCACTGTCTCTTCAGGGCACTGCTTTTATTAACCTGAACTGCTGTGTGCTGAGGATGGGTCTGTTACTGCTTTGATGGGCCTGCCATTTGTTGTTCTGGCTTACACCACTCGCAATGGGCCCCGTTCCCTTGGGACATAGAAAAGGACTTTGTCTGCAAGGTGCTATCAGCTCTAGACCAGCAAGAGCAGGGAACATCTTCCTCAGCTTCTTGCAGAAATCTTTGTTGTTTCCACTGCAATCTCTGACACAGAGTTGAGTTAATCTTGGGAAGTCCTTCATACCAGACTTCCAGGGTGTGTTGCCCTCCTGTCTCACTTGGGAATGCAGTTGGATTTGTGCTGTGGCACTGTTCCCATTCCCAGCCCTGCTCCTTTCCTGCTTCACAATCGCTTACATCATAACAAGAGTACTCAAAAGCTCTGGCCACCTTTCTTGAGCACCAGTAGGTTTATTTTTCTGTTTTGATGGTACCTTGGCAGGCATTTGCTTTGGCAACAAGAGTATTGACAGGATTCTTGGTGCTCCTTAAGAGGATCTCCCGTCTGAATGACACTACCAGTGTTTCCTGGCCTGAGATGTTTGCGTGTGACATGTTGAGAATGCATCGTATTTGGGATCTGCTCTCCTGCCAGCTCTGAACCTTTATCCCCAGGCTGACCTGGACCCTAAATAGACAGTCAGAAACGTGATTTTTGGCAAGGCAGCCAGGACTGGTGCAGCGTATTTGTGTTTTCCTGACTTGCAAGGACCTGGGGACAGCCAGCTGTGCTCATACTCCCTAGAAAGGCTGCGAGTACCTCACAGTAATGAAGGAGCATGTAGCAGCAAGCCAGCTCTACCCTAAAAACCTGTAATATATGCTACAACTCTTACTTTAACAGCACCTAATGGTAAATGCTCTAGTTTATGCTGTTATGCCAGTAAAAATCCCCTCGTCTTTACCAGTAGTATTTATCTTCTAAACAAAAAGAGAATTTCCACCAGGTGAAGGTTTTCATTTATGTCATGTAAAGGTCCATTAGGCTCTCAGCAGAGGCATTTTGGGAGCATCCATCTGCCATTTAATGTCACACTGAAAGGTCAGGCAGATTGGGAGCTGTTTGCTCCTGTGGTTGTTGCTTCACTGGGTTCATACAGTGCTTAGTGCCATGGGTTTGATCCGTGCCTGGAGTGTCCTTAATACCTCTTCTAAAAATCTCAGGAGCTTCTCAATTTATTCTAAGTGTTCTAGTTTTAGGTAAGGGTTTTTTTCCTAAGAAAGAAGGTACTTGGTGAATTAATAAGATACAATATTTTGTGGAAAAGCATGTTGTGCATCCTCATGTGTCTAGGCTAGAAGAAGATTGCCTAGAGCTGAGGTAGTAAAAGTGCGTGGAGTATTTTCTCCCTATTCAGGTTTTTTCCAGTTTATTTGTAACCTGGAGGGGATTTTTTTTTCTACTGTCTTTGTTCCTCCCATTTGCAAATTAGTCTCTAAGGAGGAGAACAAACTAAATAACCTCCTAGTGAATAGAAATTACCACCTTCAGAATGACAGGGGCCCCTAACATCAGAAGGACATGGAGCTGCTGGAGTGAGTCCAGAGGGGATGCCCCAAGGGCTGGAGCCTCTCTGCTGTGAAGTCAGGCTGGGAGAGCTGGGGGTGCTCACCTGGAGAAGAGAAAGCTCCAGGGAGACCTCAGAGCCCCTTCTAGGGCCTAAAGGGGCTCCAGGAGAGCTGGAGAGGGACTTGGGATATGGCACGGAGGGACAGGACAAGGGGGAATGGTTTCCCACTGCCAGAGGGCAGGGATAGATGGGATACTGGGAAGAAATTGTTGGCTGTGAGGGTGGGGAGGCCCTGGCACAGGGTGCCCAGAGAAGCTGGGGCTGCCCCATGCCTGGAAGTATCCAAGGCCAGGTTGGATGGGGTTTAGAACAACCTGGTCTGGTGGAAGGTGTCCCTGCCCATAGAGCAGGGGGTGGAATGGGATGAGCTTTAAGGTTACTCCCAACCCAAACCACTGGGATTCTGTGACTATGAAACCATGCCCTGGTACAGTAGAGGAATGCTCTGTTCTTGGCTCTGGTGCAGCTCTTGGGTGCATAACCAGTCCTGGGTGTGTTCTCTCTTTCCCACTAGTTACACTGTTGGATCAGTGCAAGAGAACAACGACCAGGTGTGGAAGTTCCAGCGTTACTTCCTGGTCCAGGAATACTGCAGTCGCTTGACCATCCCTTTCCCCTTTGTCATCTTTGCCTACATATTCATGGTGCTGAGGAAATGCTTGAAGTGCTGCTGTAATAAAGAAAGCAAAGAGCCCTCGATTTGTTGTGAGTTGGATCTTTCCTTGTTGCCCAAAAGTCGTCTCTGCAGCAGGTGCATTGCAGTTCCTCCATGGCATCCTGTGCTTATTCCAAGCATTTTGTGCTGCGCTGGGAAATTTGCAAGGGCATTGTGCACCTCTGTCATGCAAATCCTCTGTGCTGCTGGAAATCTCTTCAGCAAGATTCAAGTTTTCAAGTGAGATTTAGCCAATGCTTTCTTGTCCAAGCCGTTTCGAGGCAGAATTGCCTTGTGTATGTAAATCAATTAAGACTTCAAATTAATCTTAACTCTTTAGGGCTGCCTTTGTTGTTTCCTACCTTTGCAAGGTTGTTGGTTTGGCTTCTTTGTAATTCATTCTGCTTGCTAGGAAGTGTCTGAAAGAGAATAAACAGTTTCCTGGTTCTCTGGGTGTAGCTAAATGAGCAAACCACCTCAAAAATGTGGCAAGTCAAATCTCTACCTATTTCTCCTTTAATTTCTTTGTCAGAGGATACAGATAGGAATTGTTTTAACAAGCTTCCCCCCCTCCCAGCAAATGTAGTGTTTTCTCAGCCGGGAGAGGATAAGTTGAGTAATTGACAGGCTTGTTCCCATCTATCAGGAAGAGCCTGCTTTGGGGTAATAAAACTGCTAAGCACTAAATCATTTTGGCTGTCCAGATCGCTGTTGGGATTCCTTGCTGGGGAGACTGTTTGATGGCAGATAGTCCTGCTCAAATGATGCACAGTTGATGTTGCAGCTCTGAAAGAACAGGAGAATTAATTAGAGCCAGAAAATGATTGTGGTTTTGCTGGTGATTGGAACTGAGAACTGCATGGAGGAAGCACACTGACTTGTTGACTGTTGAAAAATCCTGCCTTCCTCATTTAACTCTTAAGGAAACGGTTGGGATTTGGGTGCTGAAATGCTCGTTGGAATGTGGGAGAACAGCTGAGGGCTGTGAGAGGTCAGAGGAGCACTGGGTGGAAGAAATGGATCTTCAGCCATTTACCAGCTCTGGGCTTCTTTTGTCTCAGTTAATTTTTTCATTTAAACCCCTGTGGTTTATGCTGTCCTCTGGGAACAGGATAAAGTGCTGAAGTGTTGAGGACTTTCATGCCTCAGAGTGGGCTGCTCTGTCTCACTCTTGAATTTACAGCATCACCACAAAATGCTTTTTAGAGAACACAATTCTTCATTGTTCTGGAGCGTTTCAGTTCAACGAAAAATCATAAATCATGGTTCTTAACATGTGTTACTCTTGATGGTCCAGTATGGGATAATGTAGAAACAAAAGGAAAGCTCAAACTCAGATGGTAACTTGCTGTGGAATATCCTGTACCTATTGAAGCAGAGGCACCTGTGTGTTAACCAAGACTCAGAGTAGTCCAGAAAGACTTCTGGAGCTTGTACGGTTTGGGGTGTTTAGGTTTAGGTTGTGTGTTTGTTTGGGGCGTTTTTTCTGTGTTTGTTTGGAGGTTTTCGGGTTTTATGTTTGCTCATAGTTTGTATTTTTAAGTGACTCTGGTTGCCAGGAGCATTCAGCGAAAGGCATTGGTGTCACCTCTGTCAGAGCTGTGTCACAGGTGGGCAGTGGGGCTGCGAGTGCTCGGGATGTAGAGAAGGGAATCATGAACCTCTGAATGCACACAATGACCCAGCCTTTTTGCATCTTGGCTTTGGAAAGACAAATTAACTATTTTTTCTTCAAATACGTTTCCCAGGCTCAAGAAATGAGGACAATGAAATCCTGGCATGGGAAGCTGTCATGAAGGAAAATTACCTTGTCAAAATCAATACAAAAGCAAACGATTCATCAGAAGAGTAAGTCTGCCCTTCATTATCTTCATTCTCTTAATTTCCTCTTGAACGTTTCCAGTGAAGGCAAGTTTTCAGCAGCTCTGAATGTTTACAAACTAATAAGTAAGTAAATAAACTTAGCATAAACGTGCTTTTTATTTCTGAAGTGAGATGATGGCACTTTTTTGTCTGCTGCACAGAAGAAAGTGTCTTCCCATGGTGTTTTGAGATCCTATCCTGGGAAGCAGTGCTATAGCTGACTCTTGTTGTAGCATTTGTTTAGGTTGGATATTAGGAAGAAGTTCTTTATGGAAAGGGTTGTCCAGCCCTGGAACAGGCTGCCCAAGGCAGTGGTGGAACCCCCATCTCGGGGCGGGGATTTAAAAGCCGCATGGATGTGGCACTTGGGGACACGAGTTAGCGGTGGAATAGCAGTGCTGTGGGAACAGTTGGACTCTGTCTTTTCCGACTGAAATAATTCTATGATTATACAGTTAGCAGGGAATGTTTACCATTAGGCCTGGAATATCAGACATTCCCACAGCAGTAATCCAGATACGGATCTGTACTTAGTAGCACAAGTAGGGAAGACCTCTTAGGAGGAGAAGAGGCTCTTTGGAATCTTGATATTTGGAGCTGGGAGACTTAGACTTTGATGTTTCTTTGACTGCCAGCTCATGAAAACATTATCTTTGGGATCTGTCACAGTGTTTCCAGCGTAATAATATAAGAGAAAAAAGAAACGGCAAGAAAACAGAAGACTGCTAGAGAGCCTGCTCTGTATGATTGCTTAGCTTTGCTTACTTCCAGCAGCTCGAGTATTTCCCTTAATCAAAGAGAGAGAGCTGATAGGAATGGGCAAGAAAAACCAGACCCTTCCATATCCGTGGGCATGAACACTGCTGTCCAGAAATAAGTGTTCAGGTTAAGACTACCCAGAGACACGTAGCACTGGATAAGAAGCCAAACAAATACTGAAAACATCTCTTTGGTACTGGAAGCAAAAGCATCTTGAGAAGAAAAATGGAATAACATCCTACTATTAGTAATTTCTGTGTTAGTTCATTTACTTGTAATGAAAATGATGCCAGACACGTGCAGCCCTGCCTCCCGGGGAGGACAGAACCACTGCGAGGAGTTGGGCCGTGGTAGTTAGCCAAGTTGTCCTTGGCATCCAGACTGATCCTTCTGCTCCGTGTTCTCTTTCTGCTTTTAGGATGGTGCATCGATTTAGACAACTGGATGCAAAGGTACTTCTGTCTCAGATTGCTCTGGGGAATGTGATTCTTTCTGGTAAAGCAGGGGGTGTGCCATGGGAAGGAAAATGAGCCTACCAGAGTCATGTGCAGTCTTTGTTACTGTCATGAGGACCCCAATTTAACTGGGCTTTTTCACCATGCTGCTTCGATTCCATAGGTAGGAATGTAGGGTGTGTAGTGATTAGCACAAGAGGGAATGGTTCTGAACTGAGAGCAGGTTTAGATGGGATATTGGGAAGAAATTGTTGGCTGTGAAGGTGGCGAGGCCCTGGCACAGGGGTGTCCAGAGAAGCTGTGGCTCCCCCTGGATCCCTGGAAGTGTCTCAGGCCAGGTTGGATGGGGCTTGGAGCAACCTCTGTCCCTCCCCACAGCAGGGGTGGAACACAATGAGCTGTAAGATCCCTTCCAAGCCACAAGAACTTCATATTGTGCTGGAAAATGAAGCAGAAAGAGACATGCTTAGCACTGGAGGAGTGTTTCTCAGTACTGTTTATGGGATGGAATAGAGTAAAAGCAATTTCCATCTTAGAGTAAAACTGCAGCATTTGGCTGTGTAACAGGCCCACGAAACACAGATGGGAAGAAGGGGTGTCACACACTTAAAATGTCCCCTTCCCAAAGGTGTTTGTCAAGTTTAGCTTCTGGTGCTGTAGGCATGGGGTAATTAAGCAATATAAAGCTACCAGTCTACCAGAGAGTACATTATTAGAATTGTCATACAAATAATCTTTTTATGACTGTGATGCTGAAAAGACCTTCACAATGGGTGAAGGCTTGATTGAATTATATATTTGGCTTCTGAAGTGGGGAGTGGCATTGATACAAAGAACAGACTTTAGAGAAGCTGACAGGTGAAAAGACCCACATATACTTCAAAGTATTTTGATTGCTGTCAAATAATTTAGATTGTAAAATAATAGCTTGCTTCCCAGACTGAAAGGGAAATGGTGAATGAGTCTCTGGCTAGTGATGCTGCTCTTGAAACTGAAAGGAGATCTGCTAACCTTAATTCTCTCCTGAAAATAAATACCCATCTCTTGCTCCTCTCTTCTGGTTAACACGCTAAAATACAGAGGCATCAGGGCTCGCTGCATTAATTGCCCTGATGAACACAATAATTGGGAGTGTCCTTTTGAGCACTCTTGCATTTGGTGTATTATTTGAAGAGGCAATTGCTCATTACTTATATTACTCATTAGCATTGCTTTCCTTCAGCTAGATGGACTTCACAAAAATAATCTCCTCCTTTTTTTTAAGCTCTCTGATTTGAAAGGTCTTCTGAAAGAGATTTCCAGTAAAATTAAATGAGTGCAGCTGAAATCCAAGAGCAGCTACCGGAGCAGGGTGAGTCCTCTTTAAATCCCTTCTCTGCCTTGAAATGTTACCAGCATTTGTGGTGTGAAATTGGTGTGTCTTTGGAAAAAGACTTAGTGTTAATTGTTGATGCTTGTATTCATATTGTCTGATACTGGAAAAGGAAGGAGACCCCTATGTCTCTTCCTCGTTTGTGTTTTTCTTTCTGAAAAATACCATTTTCCATCTGGGGTTTCTATCAGTTTTTGGCACAGTTTAAAATACTTTGTTTTGCTCCTTTGCCTTTGAAAAACTGTGACTAACCCAAGGTTATTTTAGTTGTCTTTGTGCTGGAGGCCCTCTACAAAATGAAGAGCTGCTGTGCTGGATCCTTTGCCCTTGGTACCTTTTCACTCTAAAGAACAGGCAACCCAAACAGAAAAAACAGAAGTGAGGGCAGGAATAAGGTTTATTTTCCTACTGTCAAAGTGAGGCGTTAGGCTGGATAGCTGTAGCCTTCCTGTGTCCTGTACAATAAGCTGCAGTGTGAAGAGCTGACCCAAAGTCTCTGGTCCGCTTGAGTGTCTGGTCATGAGCCTTGTGTCCTTTCGCTTCCAGTTTTGTGGAAGAATTTGCTTGGAACCAAAGGTGCCAGTGGGATGTGAAAGGCAGACAGAATACTGATGGATGCAGAGAACACCGTCATCCTTAGAGACAGCAGGTTAGGAAGTGTAACTGTTGAAGGGGATAATCTGGAATAACTTGATCAGCCTGGACATTAGGGCCTGGCTCCTTCTTCCACAGAGAGGTTTTGTCCAAGAGAACTTAAACCTGTGCCAAACATTCCCAAATCAGCTGTCTCACCATTTTCCTGGGAGAACGGAATATTCACCTGACCTAAGTTCCATTTAGTCATGAATGACTTGAAACCACCTAATAAAATCTACAAGGATCACCAGTTCCTGGGCTGGTTCTAGGATGCACTGGACTCCCAAGTTGCCTAAAGAATAGGCTGTAGAATAGTGAAGCTCTGGAGGCCATTTAGTACAATGCTGCTTAAACAGCGCCGGCTCAGATCAAAGGGAGCTGCAGTGTGGCTGGAAAAGTGGCTGTAATTAGATACAGTGGGGTAGCCTGGGACAGGGGACAGCAGTTTATGATGGAGCTTATGGAAAAGACCTCTCATTATAGATAACAGTGTCTTCAGAAGAATCCTAGAATCCCAGAATGGTTTGGGTTGGAAGGGACCTTAAAGCTCATCTAGTTCCACCCTCTGCTATGGGCAGGGACACCTTCCACAGGACCAGGTAGCTCCAAGCCCCATCCAACATGGCCTTGGACACTTCCAGGGGTCCAGGGGCAGCCACAGCTTCTCTGGGCACCCTGAGAAGGTGGTGCCTTCTCAGGGTGCCCACAGGGAAGATGGGACTTTACAGCTGCTTTTCATGCAGGTGTTTCTTTTGCTTTCACTTCTGACAGTTGGTGTCTCTGTTCCTCCAGCAAGACACCATGTGCTGGATGAGTGCTGCAAAGAGCTCCTAGAGCCCAGGAGTTGCAACAAGGCATCCAGTTGCCTGAGCTGATGTCGTGAGAATGAAAGCAAAGGCTTGAGGTGGGCTGGGAGCTCTACTCTCCAATTCTTTCTGTTATTCACACAGGTACCAATTCACGAGGAATAATTGCTCGGAGCTGGCAGAAACTCCCAAGCAGACGGTATCGGAGGCTCCAGAGTGTCAATGTCTCAGCAGAAGTCAGCAGAATTTTCTTGCTACTTTTGTGTTGCTCAAACAGCCCTTTCTGCTTGTTGCAAGGTGGTGGTGAAACAGGAGATGACCGCTTATCTCCTGGTAGGATTCCCACGTTACCCAAACTCTTCTTCTCATCTGGCCTAATGTCCAGTGGCAGCAATTAGTCCTTGTAAGCTGCAGAGGCAAAGCACTCCTATTTCCAGGAGTTCTGCTGCTCTTGCCAAAATCCCTTTGCTTTTCCTTTTCACTCAAAGGGGCCTGTGCATGGGTTTCCTTCAGGCACTAATTGCTTGTCTGAATGAATCCATCTCCCTTCCCATTCCATCCTGTAGTAGCCAGATCTCGCTTGTTCCTTGCACAGCCTGTCTGTCAGACCTCCTCAGGTCTGGAACGCTGGTGTGCCAGAATGCAGTGGATTTCAGCATCATCTCCCTGAGGAAAGCCTTTGGTCCAACCCTTCATCCGTATTTCAGACTACATGACCACTGTGGACTTCTTCCCACTCTACCTGGAACCGTGCAGCAGCTCAGCTATAACAGCCCTGCCTGGGAGAGACTTTAACTCATCTAGGAAGTGTTTCCAAAGGCCTTGTGTGCAATCCTTGCTGGTTTCTTTAGTGATAATTTGTATCCTGGGAATGTTGGAATTCATTTGACTTTTCCAACATGTGTTTGCTGATGTTTGCATTTGGAAATGGAGAAGAGATCGTTGGAAGCTTTAAATAGTGCAATGCTTGATACGGTGAGGTGGCTCTTTGTGCTGTCTAAAATAGCAGCTGAATTTTGTCATATTTTTGTGGTATAACTGAGGGCACAGCCAACTGAAGGCACTACAAATGGCGTTTATTTACATGGCAAAGCATTGTATCAGTCTTCAATTCCCAGTGTCTAGGAATCATGGAATCATAGACTCTCCAGAGCTGAAAGGACCCACAAGGATCATGGAGTCCAAACCCTGGCCCCTGCACAGACACCCCACCAACCCCACCCTGTGCGTCCCTGGGAGCAGTGTCCAAACTCTCCTGGAGTCAGCCTGGGGCCGTGCCCATTCCCTGGGGAGCCTGTTCAGTGCCCAGCACCCTCTGGGAGAATAACCTTTCCCTGATCTCCAACCTAATCCTGCCCTGACACAGCTCCAGCCATTCCCTTGGGTGCTGTCCCTGGCCACAGAGAGCAGAGATCGGAGCTGTCCCTGGGGAGGAAAATGCAGGCCATGATCAGGTCTCCTCTTTCTCTCTTCCTCCTCTTCTTCTCAAAGCTGAACAAGCCAGTTGACCTCAGCTGTTTGTCATACAGCTTTCCCTCTTGTCCTTCATCATCTTCATGCCCTTCTTTGGATACTCTCTGCTAGCTTTATGTTCTTATGATACTATCAGAAAGGTTGCTGCTCTTTTCTGCCTACATCTCATGACCCAACTGTATTGTTTGCTGTGCATGACGTGATCCTGGGGAATCCAGCACTTCAGTAGCAGTGGTATTTGTTTACATGTGGAAATACTTGTGTTTTCCTGCGGAAAAGTTTCTAAAGGAGCCAGGCTTTCATTGATTCACGTGGCAGTTAGCTTGCATCATGAATTCTTGAGATAAGTTTCCTTTCTAGAAATTATTTTTCCCATATCATTTGTATGCCTTGGATGTGAAAATTGTGCTTTTAGTTCACTCCTTTCCTATATAAAACCTGCTGTGTGATTGCCCATAGCTCTAGAGATCTGTTCTCTTGTAAATGTGTCAATGAAAATGTGAAACTGTGTTCTGTAAGGTCTAAATTATGAAGTCAGTCTGTGCCCAGTGCTGCACCCAGGGGCGCCAGCCTGCGGCCCACACGCTGCTCCCTTCCCTGGGCCGCGCGGGCTCTTCTCCAGGCTCCTCTGGCCCCGAGGCGGCTGCCGACGGAGCCCCGGCCCCGCTGGGCTGTGGGGCGGGGCGGCACCGCGGCTCCCCGGGCAGCACCCGGCCCTCGGCCCCCTCCAGAGCCCGGCGCCAGCGGCTGCTGGCCGGGCCTCGGGGCTGCGCGGGCACGGGAGGCCAGGGCTGGGCGCAGGGAGCCCCCGGCCCAGGGGCTGAGCCCGCGCCAACCCTTCCCTCCTGGCGCTCTCTGCAGCTGGCAGACGACAGGAGCCGAGTGGCCCAGCACGTGCGCTGGGCCCTGCTGTATGTGCAGAGCCCGCAGGAGTCCCTGCGAGAGGCGGCCGTCAGGTTCATGGGTGAGCCACGAGCCCGGGGCCCCTCCCCGCCCCGCCGCAGCTCGGCCCCAGCCCCGGCTGCTGCCCCGGCAGCGGGATCCGGAGCCGGGGCCGCGGAGCCCTGACTCCGTGGTGCCCAGTATTTGGTGTCAGCACCATAAAGGAGGGCAGGGGGGCCCTGCCAGGACACGGCCACTGGCTGCTGCCAATAAGGGGCAGTGGGCAGAGGCAGGGCTGGAGGCCAGCCCAGGCCCCTGTGGCTGCCCAGACCACGGTGCTGTGACCGAGGCCTCCCTGACACAGAGCTCTGGGCCCACACAGCTGCTGCCAGCATGGAGAGAGCAGCGATGTCTCCTCGAGCAGGGCTGCCGAGTTGCTGCTGCCGAAACAGCTCTGGGTGCTGTAGAAACAGCACCAGAGTGTGCACAGGAACATGAGCAAGAAGAGCAAGTCTGCTTCTTGCACTTCGCTTGGCTACACCTTCCAGGTGGTGGCCGTTATCAGAGACACAGAGTATTTTGTTCTCCAAGAGTTACCCCTATCCTCTGCACGTTCCCAATGCACAGCATATCAGCTGCAGCTCTCAGCTGGACACACAGCAACTGCTGCATTAAACATAGGACTCCGCTGCTTTGTTTTTCCAGAACGCAAGAAAGTCAGTCAGAAAAGCACAAGGAAACTTCA
>VZTE01006574.1:0-31058 GCA_013397775.1 Eulacestoma nigropectus
AGTAGCTCTTGGTGAGGGAGGGGGCCGCGTAGCCTGCAGAGTCCGGGGTGCCCATCAAGGCGGACAGCAGAGGGGCAGCCGGCGAAGCAGGCAGCGAAGAAGCCACTCGAGGGGGAGGCACCTTGCAGAGCAGCTGCTGTGGGGGGAGGTGGCTGCAGCGGGAGCGTTGGCTGCTGGGGCGGTGGC
This sequence comes from Eulacestoma nigropectus, assembly GCA_013397775.1. Lineage (NCBI taxonomy): Eukaryota > Metazoa > Chordata > Aves > Passeriformes > Eulacestoma > Eulacestoma nigropectus. The sequence goes on from VZTE01006574.1 coordinate 187, forward strand.
TGCAGCAGCAGCAGCTGCCGCTTCTCTATGGGCTTTTAATTGCAGTAACGAGTCCCGAACCGAGGACCAAGTCGTTAGCAATCTTGTGGCTATTTCGTCCCCCTTTGTAGCTGCTTCCCATAACACTTGCCCTGCTTCCTCCCACGTTTCGACAAAAAAAAGTAGTCTGTACCTCTGCTCTCACCCCATTTCTTTTGCAACAAATGAAGAAGATGCGTAGCACCTGCTCCTCATATTTGATGCAGCTGTAATATTTGCAGCAGAATGTTCAAAACAGATTTTTCTTCTGCTGATATTTGAGCCCCCATGTCTATGTTCCCAGTCACTCACCTGGGGTAGGTGTCTCTTTCTGCTTTTGCAGATCATCCAGACTTTCAGGCTCTAATTTTCCGCCTCATGCTGCTAGACTGGGCTCCACTGCTAGCGCTCTCACGTCCACGTCACGACCCTATCACATCGGGGTCACCATTTGACGGTGGACACAAAAAACTGACGCTGAAGATGGTGGCAAGCATCAGCACTTTATTGCAAAAACCTGGCCTTTTAAGCACTTAGCCAGTTATCTGTTTACATAGTTTTAAAGCATAACAAGCATGATTCAACCAACCACCACATACCACGATGTGAACACGTGATAGTCACGCAGCATGTTTTTCTACCCCTAATTCAGCTATGTCTCTTTCCAACAGTCCTTCTCTACTCAGCCGCAGTAACAGGCCTGAGCCATGATTTTACAAAGGCAACAAGGCCTTAATTTTATAAGGATTTACCTATATGCAACAGTAGAAGAGAGTCATAAACTTACTTTTGGGAGTAAACTAATTGCGTACACACCTCATGCAGTTCGAAATGCGTTAAATCGAGCTGAAAAATGGTTAACTGACTCAAGGATGTTGAAATATGAGGCAATTTTGATAGACAGTAATGATTTGACATTGATGGTGGACAAAAGTCTAAACCTGGCTCAATTTTTATATGGACAACCAAAGAGTGATTTAACACACAATTATTTAGAAGTTATACAATATCAAACTAAAGTTTGGGACGATTTAATGGAACAAACCCTCCTAGAAGGAGAGAAAATATATGTTGATGGTTCATCTAGGTGTAAAGAAGCAAAAAGAATGTCAGGATTTGCTTTACTTGATGGAGATAATATGCAAGACATTGGAAAAGGGAAATTACCTTCCAACTGGTCTGCTCAATCTTGTGAATTATATGCTCTGAAGAGAGAACTAGAGTATTTAGTGCATAAGAAAATAACTATATACACTGATTCAAAATATGCGTTTGGAGTAGTGCACATCTTTGGGAAAATTTGGGAAGAGAGAGGATTACTTAATTCAAAAGGAAAAGGGTTGATTCATGAGGGACTCACTTTAGAGGTCTTAAACGCATTAAAATTGCTGAAGGAAATAGCCGTAGTACAGATCAAGGGGCACCAAAAAGGAATAACCCCAGAAATAAGAGGGAATAATTTGGCAGACCAAGAAGCCAGAGATGCAGCAGAAAACGGGAGTGACAAAGTTACGTTGATTCTGCCTCAAGGCAAGGAAGAATTGGAAATTCCAAAATTTAATGAAGCAGAAGAAAAAGAGTTAAGTAAGGGGGAGAGCGAGACCAACAGGGAAAATGGAAACTCCCCGATGGAAGACAGTTACTTAATAAGCCCCTTACTAGGAAGGTATTAGAAGACATGCATCAGAAGACTCATTGGGGTGCTCAGGCCTTATGTGATCAGTTTTTAAGGAATTATGGGTGCATTGGGATCTTTGGATTAGCAAAGCAAGTAACTGAGAGGTGTGTAACTTGCCAAAAAGTAAATAAAAAGGTTATGACAAAAACAACACCAGGAGGCCATGAATTGGCTATGTGGCCATTCCAAAGCATCCAGGTGGATTTTACCAAACTTCCTCAAGTGCAGAGATGGAAGTTTTATTAGTAATAGTAGATCACTTAACTCATTGGGTAGAAGCTATCCCAGCTGTAAGAGCTACAGCTAATGTAGCATCAAAAACCCTCCTGGAGTAAATCGTCCCTAGGTATGGGATGCTCAACAGGATTGAGTCAGATAGATGAACACACTTTACGTCTAAAGTATTACAGCAAATAACTCAGGCTCTAGGAATAGAAGGGGAGTTGCATACCCTGTGGCACCCTCAGAGTTCGGGTGGGGTAGAGAGAATGAACCAAACTCTAAAACAGACCTTAACTAAATTGATGATTGAAACACAGATGTCGTGGGTGAAGTGTCTACCTTTGGCGTTATTGAGGGTCCGAACACAACCCAGGTCAGACTTGGGGGTATCCCCTTATGAAATGATGTTCAGAATGCCTTTCCTGACTACCAAACAGGAAACAGCCACTAATGAAGAAGGGGAGGCAAGTGTTAAAACATCTATCACTACTATTGCATGAACCCTAGAAAGCTTAAGGTTAAAAGGATTGATTCCCCAAACTACTCCCTAAGATTTCAAGATTCATAACATTCATCCTGGGGAGTGCCTATTGGTCAAAACATAGAAAGAACAATCTTTAACTCCACAATGGGAAGGTCCTTTTCAGGTACTGCTGACAACTGAAGCAGCAGTCCGAACCAAGTAGAGAGGGTGGATACATGCCAGCAGAATCAAAGGACCTGTAGAAGAACCTAAGGAGTGGACCATAACATCTACACCGGTGATACAAAATGGACTTTTAAGTGGGGAACTGAGTGGTAATATATAGGAGATGGAGAATTAGAACGTCTGTGTAAGTGATTTGGGGTAAGTGATTAGGGAAGAAATGGCCCTGGAATATATTGGTTGTCTTCAACTTCAAACCACTACTTGGCTCTAGATGGGGAACACCATGACCCAGGAAAGATTTTGAGTGAAACAAATATTTCAGAGACCTCATTTTTCTGTTGCCTGAATTGCTGGAACGGGTACTGTACATCTTGGGTTTTGTGCAAATGTACCATTGGCTTTCGGACATGCTATTGTAAGTCAGACAGAAGGCACCCTCTGTGTCCGGAGTGCCGTATCAAAGCGGGGTTACAAACACGGGGATTTAGGAGATATTGGAAGCAGGCACAGGTGGAGAGCTTAACTTGCATTAGACAGTGCCACGTACTGGATTCAGAGGAAATTTATAGTGAAGACTACGGAGAGGCCAAGAAATTTTATTTGGAGAAATTTAAGTGGCTGCAAACTCGAGACAGAAAAAGATGGGCACAGCAAAAGCTGTGGGATTCATATAAGGATTCATATACATATAAAGTGTAAAGAAAGATTTGCATGGAAATTGAATAAGAGAAAACAAATGACAGAGGGCAAGCCCAGGTTGGCATCAATACCTGCCACAAGGAAGATGTACACCTCAGCTGCGGGCAGCAACCCCATAGACAAGAGAAGTGGAGGTATACGCCATACTGGACCTCTGATCATTTCAGGATTTCTTTTCCTCTCTCTAGTACGAGCCTCTCCCAAATGCTCAGAATGTATAAAAACCACTTTGAGTGGGTGAACCACCACATAAACCTTGGTTTATCACAACCATTATCAATGTAATGGGAACCAACTTGAGATGTGCACCCACATCATTACAGAGTATGATAGGTGTAATATTTCGGGTCAAATCGTATGTTACAATCCTAAGGCCAAGGCAAAGGAGGGGTGGTTAGAGATACGATCTCTGCGTCCAGATGGTCCAATATTAGGAAAAACCGAGATCCAAGATTTAAGTAAACCAGTTAGCATAATATTTGATGCATGTCAAGCTATAGATAAGAATCACTGGCCAAAAGGAGGGTGTGGAGAAATGAGTTGGGTAAAATAATACATGCATTAAGGTAAGTATATATGCACACCTATAGGCAGTCTATGTGAAAATGGTTGGAATTGTTGTAATGATTGGAGATGTGTAGCTTGGGCAACTTGGCATACAGGTAGCTGGACAACTTCGCAAACAGGTAACCATGTTGCCACCTTACAACGCGTTGCATCATATTCCAATTGCTCTTGAGAATTGTGTAATCAACTTAATTTCACTATTCTATATCCCAAAATATGGAATGGCAAATGGAACCAAAATAATCACGTTTGGATTACAGATTTATGGGGCTGGCACCGATCCAGGAACACTTATACAGATTAAAGTAACAGACATCTCTTACAGGGATGTTGAGCAGGACTGTTTCAGTCTTTTTATCAAGAAGTGAAGACTGGGGGTAATATATGAAATACCAACAATAGCTAAAAATTTGTTTGTGAACTTGGCAGAAAACATAGCAAAAGCACTTAACTTGAGCAATTGCTATGTCTGTGGGGGAACCAATATGGGGGAGCAATGGCCTTGGGAGGCAAAAGAAATTAATATTACTAATAACAGTATATGGAACTCGAGCAAAATCCAGAGAGCAAAACAATGGGCTTTACAGACGAGCATCATTGGCCAAAGTTGCTGGCAGAAGCCCCCTGGGGCTTATGGAAAGGAACCAGTGGGAGATCTGATATATGAAGGTAGCAGAATTTGGAATGAAACAACTAGTAATTGGATGTCCTGGGGCAACCACTCAGATATTGCAGAAGAAGGAAAAAGCTGGACTTTAAAAAAGAGTCCCGGAGATAAGTGGATGTCCCCAGAAGGATTATATTGGATATGTGGCAAGTATGCATACTCTGAATTACCCAAGAATTGGACTGGGACCAGTGTCTTAGGCAGCATTCGGCCAAGTTTCTTTTCACTGCCAATGCACAGAGGAGAACGATTAGGAGTACCTGTTTACTCCGACCTATCCCAAGCAAAAAGGGAACTAAAAATTGGAAACTGGAAAGAAGATGAATGGCCCCCTGAGTGAATTATTGCACATTACGACCCAGCCTCCTGGGCTGAGGATGGGTCTTGGGGATACCGGACTCCTATACATATGCTAAATTTTATAATCACGTTACAGGCAGTGTTGGAAATTGTTACTAACAAAACCGGGGATGCATTAGCTATATTAGCTAAACAGAATAGCAAAATTAGAACTGCGGTGTACCAACATCATTTGGTCTTAGATTATCTTTTGGCTCAAGAAGGAGGAGAGTGGGGGAAATTTAATTTGTCTAACTGTTGCTTACAAATAGATGAAGAGGGAAAAGCTTTTGAAAAACTCCCCACTGAAATGAAAAAGGTTGTGCATGTCCCAGTCCAAACTTGGAGAGTTTAATGTAGACATTTAGAAATGGTGGAAAGATAACTGGTGGAAAGATAACTGGTGGAATTTTGGGGGATTAAAAGGAATTCTGCTAGGGTTTGTCTTGCTGATGGTCATTTTACACATTTTGCCCTGCATCGTACCTTTGATGGGTAGAATTATACATAGAACTATCGAAAAACTAAAGTTTGAAATAATTACCCCTGAAGGAATGGAATCAAAAATTACAATGTTGAAAGTTCAGTCCCCTGATGACCCGTTAGAAGAAGCAAAACTGATTTAAGAGAAAAACGAGTGTGTAAGAAAAGTCAGGGGTAAAGACTAAGGCTCAAACCAAATAAATTAAGAAGAAGAAAAAGGAGGGATTGTGATAAATGTGCTTTGAAGTATTTGCTTTCGCAAATATTAAAAGCTGATGTTGCTATGTGGATGTAGTTGTGTTTAGCTTGCAATAACAGGAACAAAAGGAACCCGCTAGCCTGATTGGATGACATCTAATGAGCAAGCGTAAGGGGAAACCACTGCCTGCTGAAACCACAAGTCAGGAGGTTACTGTGAGGAAAAATTCTGACTTCACCCCTGAAACGACCCTGAAAAGACCCTCAAGTTAAACTACGCATGCTCTAAAAAGGTGGGACAGAGGAGGGAACATGTTAATCAGTTCTAAGAAAATGTTAAATAGTTTCTGAAAAGTTCTGAATATGTATCCTGACTTATGAATATGTATGTGGCTGATGCAATACCTGGAGTATATAAACCTGAAGTTTCACGTGTGACGGCACACCTCTGACTACGGTCATGCGCCCAGTACTGTTGCTTTTGCTTTATTGACTTTGTCCCCTAATAAAATTTTAAAACCTCAAAAGAGGAGTGGGCTTTGCTTCTCACATGTCCCAAATTGCAATTAAATGAGACTGTCAATTAGACCATGCCTGATGCTGTCCTGAGGAGGAATAGAGTTTCCCTCCTTGTGAAATTTTCGGTAATGTTAATAGCTCACCAATAGTCATAGTCCAGTTTTTCTTGGCAGTTTCTAATAACCAGCAAGGATAGCCATAGCCCAGGTTTCTACTAGGAGATTGACTCTTCAGAGGCCCAAAGAGGGTTTTTGCTAGGTCTCACAAGTTTCTGAAAATGTCCAGAATGGATGTTGGTAGTGGTTTTTCTCTGAATGGACTAGCATCTAAAGCCCTTTCAGCAAGACCAAGGCCACCTTTAGGGACATCACTTACTCACAGTCAACCATTACTCATGTTTAAATGAATTAAAACCTTCTAGGAATTCGAATACTGTCTTTAGATGGGATGTAAGTTGGGCAAAAAAAAGAGCGGTGGGAGGTCAGCCAAATCAGCATAGTTTCTTTTGACATTTTTAAATTATCTCACCTTTCTCTTTCAAATTAGGTTTTTTAAACTTCTTTTTTTTCCAAAAACCACTTATTTTTTTAATTTGAAGACTGGTATTGAGGCCTTAAAGACCTAGAAATGAAACAACACAGTTTCAAGACAATATTAGTATAGGAGGTAATGTAAAGGCTGGTCTTTATTGGAGGCCTCCAAGGGTCAGATATGCAAAAATACCCAACCTGCACAGGGTGAATACAGTTTTATAAGTTTAACAAATTAGCACAATTGACAAGAATCCCCAATTAGAAGCACAGGTGATGAATTAATTCCCCCCTTTTGGTTCCATCTCTTCTGTAGCTCCCCTTTAGATAGGAACTAAACTTTGTTTATGAAAATGTGTCTCGAAGAGCTAGTTTCAGTCTTGGCTCCCAGAAAGAACCAAGATAGGATAGGGGCCTTGGACCCCCTGGGGCTTGGAGCCTTTGCAATGTGTTTTGTCTTTCTGCCTATCAGGGTAGGAAAAGTACTGGAGCTAGCTAGGAACTATATAACTATACAACTATACTACTATACAGAGCTATGAATATATGAAGGAAGTATAAAAGCAAAAATCATTTTGGCAACAGTATGAAAAAGAAAAGGGAGGGGGTTAAATCACTAACATTAAGAAAAATGTGGTTTCATTTCTAGTCTGCCCAAACCGCACTTTTTGCCTGATCATTTTGGTCAGCCACTAAACCAAAACATCCATTATTCGTGTAGTTCTACTGAGTTCTCCTAATGTGTGGAGACACCCAAATCTGTAGAGATTCTGCAAATACATGCAGAGCATTGCACCAAGGAAAGACAAAATATGTTTGGAGAAGAAGAAGATACACAGTCCAATATTCAACTATGAATTAAAAACTGTAACTCTGGGTCTTGTGCAGAGAATACATATGTCTATGTTGGAAAGGGGAAACCTGAGAATTGCCCCTGAAGATCTTGGGGAGGTAAACCTTGGCTCTTCACCTTTCAGTGCTAATCGAACTCGGATAATTTAGCTCCGGCATCCCATTTCTCTTCTGCCTGAATTTTAAATAAAAATAGTTCAAAGGAACTTACTAATCAGGTTTCTGCTTCAGATAATATCATATGTGTAAGTACATGCCTTCCAAATCAAAGGTGCCCCAACATTCTAGCCCTTTACTTGGTCAATCCAAATTCCTTAAGAAACATTTCCTCTCTCCATATTCACATACAGTTACAGTGGCTCCTATTTTCAGAAGCCTTCAGTAATTTTCTGAAATTATAGGGCTTCTAGGTTCACCATTAAGAAAAGAAAATTTCCTAATTAATAGTAAGTGTTGAAGTTAAGTTCTGCTTACTCCTGAAGACTCCGCAGCTGGTTTTCTGTGGAGCTGGATGCAAACAACACAACCTCTTTCCAGTCTCCAGTCTGGAAAATACTTTCAAACTGCAAAAGATGCCATGAGAGCTGCTACACTGTGTCTAAATATTAGCACATTTTTTGCATGTCTCTTGAATCACATTAACAGCGATGAATATATATCAATATCGGTATTTGTTTTCTACATCATTTGAGTATATGGGGAAGAATAGGAACAAACACTACAAATGCAAGAGCACATTTGAACTTTAAATTCACAAATTAAAATCTGTACTGCTCATCCAGAGTCCGAACTAAAGGGAAAGAGGCAAATGCAGACAATTGAGGCTAGGACAAGTGATCTGGGAAAAGTATAGAGATGAAGCACAATTGAGTAAGGATGAGGTGAAGAAGGCCAAGGCTAAGCTGTAACTGAATCTGTCAAGGAATGCAACGAATAACAGGAAGAGCTTCCACAGGAATGTAACAGAAAAGGAAGAACAATGAAGGTGTACACCCTAGTCCCTCCTCCCTGATAAACAATGCTGGAAAACTGGTAACAATGGATGAGAAGGCTGAGATACTCAACTTTTTTGCCTCAGTCTTTAGTGGCAACCTCTCATCCCACACCTCCCAAGTGGATAGACAGTAGGATGGGGCTTGGGGGAGCAAAGTCCTTCTCACTATAAATAAAGATCGTCTTCGTGACAATCCAAGGAACCTGAATGTACATAAGTCTGTGGGACTATGGTGGTGTATCTGTTCCCCCCTAGGCCTCACTTTGACTTGAAAAATGCTTGCTAGGTCTTGGCTTTGAACAGTACTTGGGCTGAGCTCGAGTTTATCGAAAGCACTGTCCGCTCTCAGGAACTTGTGCCATCTAATGAGCTCCTGCTTTTTTTTTAATCAACAGCCTTGGAAAGTTTTTGCCTCAATAACAACCTAAGTGGAACAATATTTTTGTTCTCAGTCTTTCAAAGAAAGTTTCTGACCTGAAGTGTGGCCAGGATGAAACATTGTTATGACTAAAGCTTAATCTCTTTCAGCCCTATAAGCAGCGGTCCAAAATGAGACCCTTTGAGCTCTCCTGGACTGCAGCAGCTGTGACCAGCAAAGTCCCTCTGAAAGCCTCTCAGAGCCAGCAAACTCTCAAGTTTGCTGTACTTGGAGGATCGCCAAATGATGACTGATCCTGGGCTGATACTCCCACTTGAGGCTCAACCCTTTGCCTCTTCAGAAGATGCAAAGACATCTGAAGTGAGTATTTCACTAACCTAAAGGGAACTTTTTAACAGGTACCTTGTACAAACTCTTTATGTCTGTGTGCATGCAAGTGTGCATATGCTATATCAAATGTGGGAGAAATGCTGCTTTCCAAGATTCTTAAGTACTTCAGGCTTATAAATTAGGCCTTAAGTAAGTTACTGTTGTGATATAATAAACCCTATATGAATCCTTTGCTAAATGGTTTAACTGAAGTTATAAGTTAAGCTAAGCTAAATGCTCTTAAAGTGCTGTTAAACTTAAGTTAAATGCTGTTAGGTTTAAGTACTGTTACGTTTAATTAAGTGCTGTTGGGCCTTTAGGCTGTATTCCTTTTTATCTTTACCTTTTCTATTTCTATTGTTTTGTCTCTTTCCCCCCCTCCCCCCATGCCTCCACATAGATTATTTTGGGATTATTTTGGTTTAGATTAATTGACTTCGGATTTTTTTTGCTTTTCCTTTGTATGCCTTAACTATCTAGTAAGTAGTACAGTGAACCTTGCCAACGAACTTTGCCATGCTGTCACTTTTATATTAAACCTGTTTTTACCGATACCTTTGCCAGTGACTCTTTAAGAGATTTGAAACACTCATTCACTAAGAGATGCATCCCAGAGGCCTGAGAGAATTGGCTGATATAGTTGCCAAGGCACTCTCCATGGTATTTGAAAAGTCATGTCAGTCAGCTGAAACTCACTCAATCTTGATACACCAGAAGTAATTATTTTGTACAATTTTCAACATTTGGGGAAAATAAATCTTGTTATTCATATGTGAATATGTGTTTCCATGTGTGTGAAAAACCTTGATCCTGTGTAAATGTTCCATAAAATCTGATTGTTCCTAGCGTACTGTATTGTTTTTCCTTTCTTTAAGACATAGCTGCCCCATCGGCATCTGCACAGATTATTGATCATTGACTATAAATGTAAACATTTCAACTAGTGACATTGAAATTTCAAAGGAAAAGTTTTGTTGTTTTTTTTTTATAAATACACCTGTGAACTCCTGCAACACTGATTCACTTTACATATTGTAGAAATGGCAATGAACAAGAAACCTGAGGTGAGAAATATCTTGTTTATACTTGTTTTCTAGCCAAATGCAACACACATTTCCACAACTTGCTTGTAGGAGAGCCCAGTCCAGACCTGCTCGTCCCTAGCGCAGGGCTGCAGTACTGACCCCTTCCTGTACAGCTGCGGCTCGGCGTTGTGCAGCAATTCAAGAGAATAACCATCAGATGGCAGCAGCACACAAACCACTATTTCCAAAGGCCGGCACAGTCGAGTTTTTTTCCATGTCCTTCCGCAAATTTCATTTTTCAATGATATTTTAGAAGACAATAGGTAAATAAAGTGTCTTATTAGAATAGTTATATTATTTGAAAGGAAATAATACACTCCAAAATGCACCAGATGCAGCAAAAGCTCCTACTCTTATTCAAGTGAGCTGTGACATTTGTCAATCACGTGTTTCCTTTGAATTGAAGAGGAATTTTATGCCACTCATCTTACACAGTGTGACTGGGTGAAAATATATGCCAAAAATCTCTATGAAATGCAATTTCTATTATTAATTGTGCCCCACTGTGCTGGTGGATGCAGTATGAATTCAACAAAAGAATGTTCTATGCCCAGAATACAAGTTTACAAGGTGAACAAAATCTGGTTCCTCTGAAGTATTTTCTTCTACTTGTCAAAACTACAGCTTTCACGTAGTCTGCAATGTTCTCCTTCCCTCTCTTTGGGTACCACTGACATATGGAGGACTTCAGGTATACTTTTCTTTTTGTGAGGGTGATGCCAGACTTATTGTGAAAAAGAGGGGAAAGCCCTGCAGTTCCCATGACTTCAACCACCCCAGGTGGGACACAAGGGAACGTATGCTGCACCCCAAGGATGTGAGAAAGGGCCAGAAAGCATATATGTCATGTGACCACTACTGATATTTTGCTTCATCTCCTTGTTCAGCCTGCAGTTCCTTATGTGGTTATCATTGCGGTCTGCCTGTCACAGTCATCATTAACAGGAGACACATGCATACTTCCAGGGGCACTAGGAGTGCACACACCATGCTTCATATCCTCCTGTGCAGCCTCAGGTTCCTCATCCAGTGCCTGTCTGCCTGCAAAGCTTGGGGTGCCCACATTCTCCAAGAAGGATATTTGCCTAGACGGTCTCCAGATACTAGCTATAAGCTCTTCAGAGAACCAGATCATGGAGCATTAAAGAAAAAAATTGCACTGGCTCAGCACATAACAGAAACAACTGTGTAGCAAGTCTATGTCTATCACCAGAGAATTCAGCTTGACTCTTCCTCCTGAACAAGTTTTGCACCAAATTCCAGGCAAATTTTTGGCTTAAGATTCAGTGTATACTATGGTTATGTCTAGCATGCTCATGCCACAGCACAGCTAGCAGCCAGAGCATAGCAGTGTGGAGTGCTGCCCAGGTTGCAAAAACTGTGTGTGAAAAGAAGCGTAAGAGCTCCCCAACGCAGTGGGCTAGCCTGCCACTGGCACCTGCACTGTATGCTAGCATATTTAAAGCTGGTGCACATATTTACAGGTTAAAAACTAGCTGTGCACTTCAGTCAGTGTCTCAACAGTAGGTATAATTATACTTCTCCATGAAGTGCCTGGGACTGGTGGGTGGATTGGTTTGCTCTCTCTTTCACTCTTTTGCATTAAAGGTTGTCCTGAGCTAGTGTGTAGAAGGAAGCCTTGGAGAAGAACTGAACTGGCTGATAAGCTGTAAAGCTACTCAGTAAAGAAAAATGAAAAAAAAATTAATGTTTGTTTCCCCTCCTCCCTACCCAAATCACAGATGAATATGGGGAAGGGAAGCATGTTCTCTGCCATGTACATCACCAAAATAGGATGTAATTTCCACCAGTAGTGAACCATCCTGTTCACTAGTGAAACTCTACCCTCTAGAGAGGGTAACTGTGGGCATTGGTGGAAGAGGTTCACCTTCCAGAAGGTCTGTCCTTTGCCTCTTTCAAGTATATCCTCACTACAGTTTGGTCCATAACTCTGGAAAATTTATTAACAGGTTGGCTGGAGCTACAGAAAGAGGTCATGTCAGGTTTGTCAATACAGACTGACACTGTGAATCTCCTACACCGCAGCTGCAAACTGCTAAGCTCAGGACCAAGGCATCTGCCTATTCTGCAAATCAGAGCTTCCCATAATCACCTGCCTGTCCTACACAAGAAAACATTGCCCTAGAAATGGTAAAAGTATAAATGAGTCTTGGGGGTTAGGATTTTTCCTTTTTTTTCCTTTTTCTAAGGGAATTTTCTCCCAGTTGTTGCTTAAGAAATGATAACTATGACACTTAAGAGACAAAACATGTGGCTGGGAGGAGATGGAGGGGGAAGGGTGCAGTTTGCTACCATATCTTAACTGGGGTCTTTCTCTTGAGAAGTGCAGAGATACCATGAGATTTTGGCAAGAGGGTGAGGGGCTGGGCTGAGCCCTCACTTGCTGTCTTGCTCTCAGGAGCAGAGGGGAGACGGTCATGGTCTTGGTATCGGGCTGCTGCTCTGGGGAGAATTCGCTGCCACCGCGGAGTTCTGTCTGGCACTGTTTCTCCTTACCCTGGGTGGGTCTTTGCTCGTAAGAGTGGCCATTGAACTGGGACCTTTCCAACACCTGATCTCACTAGAAAGGACTCTCACCATCTACTCGTGTGCCTCTGGAGGACCCTGGCCCCCTCCCCCTTCCAGAAGTCGTGTCTCCCCAGCTGCTTGTGAGAGCCCGGCCGCTACTGCCCAGCTCCACTGTTTTGTGTTGCTGCCTTGGGCTTTTTGCTACACTTTAACCTGACACCCCATGTCCACCAGGACACCTGGTGGCTCCTGGCATGGCTTCAGAGTTTTTGCTACTCTTTGTTTGCCATCTCAGGTGTGCTTGCCTCTGCTGTACCAGCTTGCTGCTCCAAGGTTCCTGCTATGTCCATTTCATGACTCGGAGGGGCACTGTGACCGACTGCTTCCCGTTAGTTTGCAAAGGAAGTCCCTTTTCAATCTCTCCTTCCAGCTGAGCTGCCAATTACCATGTGGAGAGGCAGCTGAGCTCGCACCACAGCACCCGCTGCGGGGGAATCATCACACCCACCCTGCCCGGCCGGGAGCCAACAGCGCCCCTGCCAGCTGTGACCATAACTACACCAAATGGGGAAAGGCTTGAAGGCCGAGAGAAGGCTGTTATTGGGTTTCTGGGTTTTTTGTTTGTTGCTGCTGCTGTTGTTGCTTGTTTGCCTTGTTTTTTATATTTATATAGATCTAAAGATATAAAAATATAAATATATATATATATTCTAGTAAAGAACTGTTATTCCTTTTCCTATATCTTTGCCTGAAAGCCCCATAATTCAAAGTTATAATTTGGAGGGTAGGGAGTCATATTTTCCATTCCAAGGGAGGTTCCCTCCTTCCTTGGCAGGCACCTGTCTTTCAAACCAAGACATTGAGTAATCTATGACCTGAATTTGACAGGAAAAGAGAGAACACTGTAGTCAGTTCTCTGTGATTAATGTTTCTGCAGTCTGGGAGGTTGGGAGTAGTGAGGAATCTAGTCAAAACCTCAAACTGTGGTCATATTGACAGTAGTCTTTTATCTTCCCTCAGCTAATGAAACAGCTTCAAACTTTGCCAGGTCCTCCTCCTACTTTTCCTTGAGAGTCAGTATCCCTTCCATCTTACCTCCACTGAGCTTCAGCCAACAGTCTTTAATTCAGATTGGTACCACTACCAAATGTTGGGAGTTGTGTGATGGTTGCACCTGCTTCTGATGAAAATGGGACGTAGAGCTGAATATCATCATCCTACACTGTAGATCACTTTACATCACAACTTCTTCCAGTAGCACCTGCATAGAGATAATGAATAAAAAAATAAGTGATCACAGGGAGCCTCATAGGTCTCTCTGCAACTGAAACTACCTCAAAAAAGGGAGGATGGCTTCCAGCAACCTTTACAGAGACTTATGACAAAAACAAGTCAAAGTTCCTGTCATGGTTTAGGAATAATATTCCCCAATTATGTGACCAACTGAAACACTCCTGACCATGTGCTGCTCACTCATTTACCCCCAGATCTCTTATGGCTGGATGGAGAGGAGAACTTGAGACACAGAAAGGTAAAAATCATGGGCTGAGATAAAGAACAATTTACTAGAAACAGCAATGAAATAAGAAAGCCATCAGTAACAACAGCAACACTAATAGCAGAGTGTCCTGGGTTACAATACGGAGTTTAACCAAAGTACATATTCTACCACCATCTGCATTACCTTCTGATGAACTGTTAAGATGGGTGGAGCAGTGTTTGTTTATCTTCACCATGACTCAATTGTGATAACTCCCTTGGGGAAGTAGCAGCACCAACCATCCTGAGGAATGGGCCATCAAGGACTCCCCAGAATGACTCATGGAATTACATCATCCCATCGTGAAATTCCTAATTTTGGGAGGTACCAAACATTCCTGCCTGTGTATAGTCTGGGGCTTGGGACACCACGACCACCACTGGACACCCAGAGGACAAGAGTTCTCGACCACCAGCACTGGACCTCCAGAGAAGGACCAGGCCTTTTCATAGGACCACCATTTTTGACAAGACCACATCCATCACTCCAAAGGGACTGCAACCACCATTCAATTGGACTGCTACCACCACCCTGATCAACAGAGTGTCAGGTTGTACTCTGACTTTGTCAGTTTAAGCCAGTGTTTCTGTTCTGTATTGCCTTCATTGTAACTTTCCTGTTAAATTGTAACTCTGACTTGAAATCTCTCGCGAGGCGTTTGTGTGGGGTTAATTCCTCCCACTGGTTTACCTTCAAACCAGCACACAGAGCATACAAAATGGGCAAAAGATTCACATGAGATTGCTCACCATACAGAACAGCAGCTCTTGGTGCCACCCAACTGCACACCCTGCATACCCTAACAACACTGGAAAAACCCTACCCCTCTCCATGCCCTCTGTGCATGTCTTGAGCTGGTATCCAAATAACCCCAGGGTCCTGGCTGTGCCCCTCCTGGCTGCTGAAAAAATTAACCCTGTCCTGGCCAGAACCAGAAAAATCTGTATATTTTTGCTAGATCTGGCTACTTCTACCTGGTCAGCAGTGCCCAAAGCTATTGAAAGGCTAGAACAGGTACTGACTTTTGTGTGCTACTTTCTAGAGATCAAAAATCAGTTACAATAGCTCTATTTAAATGATAATAGCCATTGAACTCTGTTCTGGAGGTCTAAGATTGTCCAGCTTAGTAAGCTTGCCTCTCTCTTGCTGGTGATACTTTCCCAAGGAAAAATGCTAAGTTTTAACAAGTAGTTGAAGACTACAAGTATGTAGAAGATCTATATAACAGGAATCATGTAGAGTTCTCCAGAGCATAAAAATACATTCAGGATAACACTAAAGATCCTCTTCTCAGAGGTGTCACCAACAGTGAGGTCAACCAATCCTCTCAAAGCAATGTGGTGCCATCAGAAAAAGTATATATATTCTCAAAAAGCTGCCTCAAAGCCTGAGCTGAATGTGGGGTTTGGATTTTGAATTTTGCAGCAAGTTTCAAAAGATCAGACGTCAAGTGGAACAATTAGTACAGCAACATAGAGGTCTGCGACTGCACAGTCTCTGATACTCCTGTGCTCTGTTGAGGGTATGGGAACAAAAGGCAGAGATGGAAATAATAGAAAAGGCCTTTCAAGGACTCAGTACAACTTCAAAACAACTAGATTTCATTTCAGAAATTTTCTTGTGTTAAAGGCTATCATTCGATCTAAACCAATCTCTAGTTTTTAAGTATTTGGTTGTCCTCCTGGGTACCTAAGATATTTTATGATTTTTTTCCCCCTGTGATTTAAACAACAGCAGGTTCTATAAGCTTCACTGGGCCATCTGCCTTAAGTATGCGGTGTGTGCATATACTTTTCCACTAGGATGAATCAGCCTGCTGAAGTAGAACCTAAAATATGACACACACATGCAACAAAATGACATAAATGTGCAATGACTTGCAGGAATATTCTCACTAAAAATTGTACAACCTTCTAAAGGCCTTGGGAAGCTGCTAGACTCAAAGACCGCAGACAGGGTATCCTCGCATCACTGCTGGGTGGCATGACCTTACAGAAAACATTTCAAAAATCTAGTAATCTTCCTTTCTTTGCTGCCCATCTAGTTTCTGTACTGGTGAAGGTGACATCATCACATCCTGAATTTCCATCTTTATATCCATTGCTGGACTTAGGCATATACAAGTGTGTGAGATACATCAAGGAGGACCATGGTAAAGTGAAGCAGACAAGGTATTACTGAAAGCTGCAAAAGTAAATTGTTTTTCCATCAGGACTTCTGTGAGGAAAACCAGCAACTCAAGATGTTTCTGGAGAGGAAAAAAATACAGGAAACTTTGAAGACTCATCATTACACAACTTTGCTTTTTGCTTTGCTCTTTTCTCTCTGCTTTTTTCTGGGATCACAGGACTTCCCCTCCAGACTTATTCAGCACATAAAATGCATTAAAATGCAGCAACTTCCTCTTAATCCCATTTACAGATCTCTTATATAAGAAACAGGAAAGAGTAAGAAGGCTTTTACATCTTCATGTGTGTAAGAGGGGAAACATACAAGCTGTGGCATCATAAAACAAGTAGAGACAGCACAAAGCAGCTAGAGAAGGTGTATGTGTCTTTTGTGCTAGGTCACCTGCAGGAGATAAAAGTGTTGCAAAGATGGATTTATCTATTATGAATCTATTATTCATCATGTTTTATGAAGGGAGAGTTTATATTTGGAGACTGTTTTTATTAACCAATGACAAATTTTAATGTAAATGTCAGGTGGTATCAACACCAGAATAGTTGTAGAACACTTTTGAGTTAAGGCCCCCAAATTCTGACTGCAGATTTAGCAAGTCTTCCCTTTGTCTGTCTCTTTGCCTTTCCCTTTTCTTTAATATATACTTAACACTAGAAGTCATTGTGTTATACATGAAGAAAAACAGTGTTATGTTGGCACTACAGCACATATGAAATATGAAACAGCTGTTTACTTCTTAATTTTGAAACCAGAGAAAGGCACATGGAAAATCCTGTACTCTTTAAATCACAGGAAATATACATACATACCTTTTCTTCTTGTACTTTTGAAGACATTGCTCCTTCAACTACAAGCAGAATTTACAATGGATAATGGATAATAAATAGAATTCACATTCTTGGCACTCAGTCAATTAAAAGAAATACCAATTGCATTCTGTGAATATTGCCATGGTGCCAAACCATCAGAGGAGCTGGCAAGTAGGAAGAGTGAAGATGTGATAATTGAAAATATTGCTACTTGGTAAGTCACAGGAGCTAATGTGTTAGTTCAGCAGGTGGGGAAGCTGGGACATTCCCAGCTGCTGCAAAAACCTTATGTATGTGATCCCCAGCACCACTAGTTGGGACAAGATGAATCACAAGATACCATGTCACAGTGAGCCAGATGGAGGCGGTTACTTGCCTGATTGATAACATCTTGGGCTACCAAGGGCTCTTCCAGCAAGCTAATGAGTTTCTATTGGCACTGGAGTGCCTGGGAGCAGTGTGTCTGCTTGGGTCAGCACTCTACAGGAACTGCTGCCTTTCCGGTGCATGGCCACCCTGCAGAGCAAGTGGCAAGTAAGCAAGGAACAAGAGGGATTGGGTGACTAAAACATGCACCCAAATAACACTGACTTCCCATGTCTCCCTGATAGGCGCTGCTGTTAATGAATTTTCAGGCACACACTGAGTTAATGGGGTGAGTAACACTGAAACATCGTTTAGTTACACTCAGTACTTTACAAAGGCTAATTGAAAAAACGAAGGAGCAGCAGGGGTGGGAGGGGGAGAACAAGGCGAGAGAGGGTGTGGAGGGGGAGAACAACTCTGTTTTTCAGGTGCTGAGTACAAAACCTCTGCAACAGTTGAGTTTACATGCGAGCCTGCACCTCATTAGGGTAAAGATACAGTGAGGGGAGTCAAGTATTTCTCCCCTGCACATAGCATCTAGCCCCATACTCTGCCCAGCCAGCTTTTTCAGCTGTGAGCTTTAGCGTCTAAACAGCCAATAAGTAAGGACAATAACTGTAGCTCCTGCTGAGAGCTAACTCTGCCCGTCATGCTTTTGCTGGGTCCTAATACAGGACAGTGAATAAAGCTTCATTACAGAACAATGGAGTTAGCTGCCAGAGCCTACAGATTTGAATAAACAACAAATAAGCAACATCTGCTCCAGCATATGTGTATGGTAAAAAAAAAGTCACAAAATAAAAGAATTTGTAAATGCCAAAAGCAACACTAAATTGCCAGTGCTACTGTAGAGTGAATTTTTAATTGCACATGCATACTGGCAGGCTGTGGGTATTAGTCTCACATATGTCTGGTTGCTGCCAACCTGGGAGTATAGATGAATTTAATTAAATAAGGATTATCCCTTCTCCCCAGTACAATTACTTATTTATAACAATGATAAAATTGCCTAATAAAAAAAATTGTCATATTTTTAAAAACAGAGCTAGTAAACTTTCTGTTTTTCCTGTAAGTCATTCAGGGGTGTTTGAAGGTTTGAGTGTCTTTAAAATTAAGTCTCGGTATTCTGCCAAGAGAAAGGGGAAAAAAGCCTTATCATAAAATCTACTGCAGTTAAAAAGCCAGAATCTACATTATGGAGAAATATAAAGAAGACACACAACAGTCAGGGAATTGGTTTTCATGGGGAATGTAGAAAATTAAGCAATTGGACTAAAATTGAGGCCAGGCTACAAAGCCAAGGAATAATACCACTGGGACAAGTACTCTAAAAGTCACCCATCTCTAATATGCTTCATCTAGGCAAAGCAGTCTGTTCCTGTCTATCTTTATTTCTTCTCATGTTGGGCACTTCACAGTTTCGCTCAGGTAAGCTCTCATTTCAGCAGGGTCATGTCAGGCTCTCACATCTTCATCATTACTCACACCCTTTCCAAGAGAGCCCACAGCCAAATGAGAGTGGACCCTTAGGGTATCAGGTGCTGCATGAAACTTGAAAAATAGGCAGCCTGTGCCCTAGGGAATTTGGAGGCCAAATATAAATTCAGGCTTGCGGGAGCTGAGATTTTCTTTTTGTAGGCTCTTTATGGACTCTATTTCCCACTTGCTCCTATTTTGAGGATCCCTCTTATGGGTCTGAGCCACATCCTGCTGAATTTAATAGGAACCTTCTCAAAAGCAAGGTATTATTCACTAACAATATTACATTCACAACTGAAAATTTTTAGACTATTTCCATGATGCACAGCAAGTTGAAGTCACAGGAAGACTTCTTTTGAGTATGGAGGGATATGCCATTTAACAGCAGTGAGAAAAAGACAAAGAATATGAAAAAAAACTGTTAAAAAAAGCTGGAAATCTCCACTTTAAAATTAGGCCAAACATCAATGACTCTAAAACAACAGAAAAAGAGAGAGTGAAAAATGATGGTGTTTTTAAAAAAGTCTAAATAGTAATATGGTCCTACTGAGGAAGGGGTGGTCAATAGCTAACTCATGTAAGCACAGTTAACTGTTAGGAGACAGCAAATGTTAATTCAGACAGCAAATGTTAATTCTGAAGCCGATTCACCCTAATCTTGTCAAGATAAGGGGGACAAGGATCATCTCAGAAACTGCTGAATCATTCCTCAAAGAACTACGCATGCCCTGGGGAGAGAGGTGAAAAGTGCATTGTGAGGAAGACTACTAATCTTCATCAGAAAGACCCCTGAGGAAGAAGAGGAGCCTTCCTCAGTGCGACCACCAGGACACGCAGTGCATGAGTGGCGCATATGGGCGCATATGCTAATGATATTAATGACTTCAGAGAAATAATTTGTATAACCACACCTGTCCCAAAGAATGTGATGAATATTCATGATTTAACCCATAATACTGTGTCGTGGGGAACACCGGTGTGTGTGTTTAGAGGAGCGATCCCCCACATCCAGCGCGCCGAATAAAAGCAAATACCCACTTCTCTGACTCTTGTCTCTGAAGTGTCTCCTGGCCCGGTTTGGCCGATTCACTACAAAGGCATAAATCTTACGTAAGTTCAGTTTACTTGTATAACTTGATCACTTAACTGGATGACAGTCTTACCTGAATTAAAAAGAAATAATTGCTGTCTGTGTTTTCTGTCATGATATTACTATTAAACATGTGCTTATTCATATTTCTTGAAAGAGTATTCCAGATATACTGTTATTTTTCCCCCTTATCTTGTGATTACTATACCTATACTACCTGTTAAATACTTTAATTAAATAGCACAGTCATTTTTTAGAGATGGACAAGGAATGGAATAAAGCATTTGTGTGGGTAATGTTACATTTTTAATTTCTTTTACCCACTGGGCTTTGTCCGTGTTCTCTTTTTTTTTGATTTATCACTGAAGGTTTATCCAAATGGTGTTTTTCATTGCACCAGTCCGGGGAATTGCTATTATTTCTGTTGATACTTCTGTGAGCAAGACTACTGGTATGGGTTCACATCTTTGTTCATGAACATCAAGTCATTCATCAGAAAACAAAACCAAAGTAACCTCATGTAACTCAGGTGACAAATCTGAATAGCAACAAGGACTTGACATTAAGCCCCAAAGGTTGCTGAAACCACACCTTGACAAACTGGACACAGACTAAAAGACAAAAGATGTGACAAGAGCAACTGAATGCCATAGATATGCAATCCTATATACAGATAAACACCACACCACCACCACCAACCCCTCAGGAAAACAGCAAATATGTTTACAGATAATTTGAAAGCACAAATAAATACTTCAGAACTGAATAATTCATTATTCTATTCCATCACCTTTACTGAGCTCTAGCATTAATCAAGAAAACCTCACACATTTTGATAAAAACACTGGCCCCACTGAAGTCAGTAGGACAGGCTCAACAGGCTCATGATTTCACTCCTGCAAATACAGCTGCCACTCTAGCCAATGGCACCTGTGAATGCGCAGCACCAGTGGATACCTGAATATTTTTATATACTATTGTGGATTTGGTTTTTCCAGTGAATCTTCTCCCATTTGTTACCTGAAAAAGAGGACTCGGCAAAGATAGGGCAGCTGAAGCTGGAGCTGGGGAGTGGGGGAAGGGGGCATGTGGGGAATGAATGGTAGGCAATTAAAATACAAAAGAACAGTCCAATGACCCTTGCATTCCACCGAAAAGCTTCCAGGGAGGGAGGGCCTGGGTTGGGCACTGGCTTGCTGAGGGGTGAAGCGATGTGGTTTTGGCAGTTTCTTAGCTGGGGTGGTTCAGTCTTTGCCTGGCTTGGAGGGGAGACGGTTGTGGTCACAACTACATCAAAGAGGAAATTGCTTGACGGGCAGGAAAAGGCTGTTACCAGGTTCTTCTGGGGTTTTTTGTTGTGGCAGCTGTTGTTGATGTTTGCCTGTCTTGTTTATATATGTGTGTGTGTGTGTGTGTGCGCGTGTGTGTGTATATATATTCTAGTAAAGAACTCCTTTTCTCATATCTTTGCCTGAAAGCACCGTAATTTCAAAGTTATAATAATTTGGAGGGCGGCGATCATCTTTTCCATTCCAGGAAGGTTCCCGCCTTCCTTGGCAGACACCTGTCTTTTAAACTAGGACAGATACCTCTGTAGGAACTTGGGTTGCTATATTATTTGTGCAGGCTCCACAAAACTAATATAATGTAGCCCACCTTTGTCCCTTGCTACTTATTAGTTCTTTAACATTAAATTTATATCCCATTTAAAAAAACCTAAGACCTACCAGTCCTTCTCTAAACATTGAATAGGAAGGGTCTCTAGAAAGTAATGACAGGTACTTCCTGATTTGGAGACTGAACAGCCATTTCCCCAATACCACCATCCTGGACAGCAAACACTTCTCAGGATCTGAACTCAGATTACCCCAAATGATTGTGTAACGTCTGGTCCAACAGCATTTCCTTTAATCCTTTCATAGGCTCCTCAAATAACTTATTTTCTAACATATGATTCGCTGCTATGTCAGTTCACGTGGTGATAGTCTATGTGAGGTAGTAGATACAGATGATGGAGTGGAGGCCATGGTGCTACCAGAGAGTTCTGTTTGAATGGTCCTGTTTGAGTTGGGTACAGAATAGAGAACTACTATCTTCAGTCTCCTATACTTATCTCATAAGCATCTGAGAGTTGGTTTATAAAGCACCATCTGAGTCTGACAAATAATTCACAAAGCAGAAGCACAGCTTTCATGTTGCTTGGAAGAGTAGAGAGGTCTGTTAAAGCATCAGACTGGGACCCTACACACTCAAAGCTGTGGATGTGAGATGTACCCTTTTCATGTGCACTCCTTGAGTGTCCTTGACAAGCTAAGTATATTTTACAGCCCTATGATTTATCAAGTCGTATCATCTAAACTATCATGTCCAGAATGATGAATTCAAATGCCAGAGTTGATAGGGGCAGAGAAGGACAATGTATTGTTTGGCTAAAATTTAAAAGCAGCTGTTTGGGAAGTGTTTTAAAAATAAAAATAGCCAAATTCTTTCTCAAAACTCATATGAAGTGGTGTCAGGAGCATTTCCACATAGAGTTTCATCCTCAAAACTCTGAATCTGAAAAGAGAGGAGGAAGAATTATTACTGATGGTAATGATTTTTAATGTTGATGAAGTTAGGAGCAGAAGCAAAAAACAAACAAAAAAAGTTTCCAGATGTTTCAAGGTGAAAACATAACATCTTTCAGATTGCTCCCTTTTGGCAGTCTTCTCTTTAAAATAGTCTCAGAACCCTTCCAAGCCTTGATCAAATTAATAAATTCATAAAGGTTATAAGACACTAATAATCTTGTTTGAACAACCTCAGAGAAATGTCTCTAAGAAAAAAAAATTACTTAGCAGAAGAAATCTGAGAAAGTATTCTTGCCAAAGAGAATATATATGGTCAGAATTTTTTTTACTCTAGACCCATTGACTTTTTCATAATATCAATGAGTGCATCATGTCATGGTGCTGCACAAACTCCTTCAGAAAAAAAACTTCAGAGAGGAGGGGATCTATTAGATACAAGTAACACATGACCATTGATGTTGGGTGTGTTCTCCATGCAGTCTGTAGCTGAAGGGGGTCACAAATTCTCATTTTCAAAGGCTAGAATAAGAGAAGGATTGCTCTATACGTGCCTTTTATTCTGTTCCCCACACATCTGCTAGTGGCCATTGCCAGACTAAAAATTTAGGTGGTCTCATGATTTCAAACAGTACATGGTCTTAATTTAATGATGTGGTAGATAATACTCAGAAGTTAAACAATATATACCCTGTGTAATTTGAGAATACAGCATTTGCCAAATTGTCTTAGACATCAAATTTAAGCGTTTATGATCGCCTGTGTTTACTGCTCTGTCAGTGTCCTCACTTTTGTGTGAACTTCTAGTCATAGAGCTGCAAGTTCAGCATGCTAAGTGCTTTAGAAACACATACAGGTTGCTCCAGGACTATAAATTTGTGGTGCTGCAGATCTGTAAAAGACGGTCTTATTTCCCACCGAGGCTGATAATCAGGTCCGTCCTCCAACTCTTGAATCAGCTTTACTGAGAGAAAAGTTGCACCAACCCAATCACAGAAAAATACACCTTTGGAAGGACTTGAAAAGATAAATATCTTTTCCTCGAGAAGAATGCTACCACTTTAGCCTAAACTTTCCCAATGCTTTATTTGGGTTTTAGTATGCTCAGTTTACAGAGTGATAGATTATTTCAAACACTGCTATAAAGTAAGGCTAATTTTGCCATGCAACCTTCTGAAAAAGCACACTAGGAAATGAGTTTGGGGGAAAAAAGAAAGATAGGAAAAAAAGGATCAACCCTGGTTAGTGACTGATCTGTAAAAATATTCTTTACCATATATATCAGTGTTCCTGCAACTTCCTTCTATAAAAAACCCCAACACCTAGAGCTGCATAAAAACATTGGCATCTTACTCTATCATACTGGTTGAATGAATCCTATCTCAGTAACTTTAGTGGTAACTTCTTCGACAATATCCTAACACAAAGACAATTTAAAATAATCGAACTGCCAATAAGTAGTGTGAATTCTACTGGTTTTCCCCATAATGCTGCTGCATGGTGTTTGTTGAAAATATTTACTCTAGCTTCCACCCTGAAAAAGGGAATCCAAACTTATACTGTAAATAAAATGGAGATACTGTACAAAATCCACCTTACCTCTTAGATTTCAAATTAATCTGGCAGCTTGCAGTTTAGGTCAGCCACTTTTTTGAGCATGTGAGCCACCAGAAATGGAAGCTCCTTTCTTGGCCTGTCTATGGCAGGCACCTTGCATGCAGGAGAAAGGTGGGGCTGTTCGGCAGCTAGGTGCAATGAAGCCCACTTTTTGATGGCATCAGCCGGCACTGGGATGTAGGATATGCTAAGGCACATTTGTTTTCAGGAACTTGTTGGTGGGTCAGATAGCCCAATTTAATACATGCAAAATGTGTGCCTGGACTGCCCCCCCTCAACAATATCTGCGCAAGAAGAGGGTTGCTTTTTCCTGGGGGATATGAGCAAGTTGGGTCTCCCAAGTGCCAGTGAGCCCTGTTTCAGTAGTTGATGTGGGTTTGGTTTTTCCAGTGAATTTTCTCCCATTTGTTACCTGAAAAGGGGGACGCTGTGAGGAAGGGGCGGTTGACGTCCAGGAGGGAATGAATGATGGGCAATTAAGATACAAAAGACATGGCCAGTGCCTTGGAATGATTCTGGGGGAGGGTGGGAGGTGGAGTGCTTTTGGCAGTTTCTTAGCTGGGGGGTGGGCAGTCTTTTGTCCAGTTGGGAGCAGAGATATTCATGTGGTTTTTTCTTCAATTTAGACCTCTCCTGTGCAGCGGTTTTCAACAATGCCATGGAGCTCTGCCCACTGCCAGCTTGTATACCCGCTGCTTGCAAGAGAGAGAGTCCCAGCTGCTCCACTGCCACAGACTTTGCCAGCTCCCAGCACCGAGGAGAGAGACCAGCACAGCCTATGTGGGTGCATGAGGGAGTTGTCCCTTCTCCCCCTTCCCCCCTGGAACTGCCACATGGAGGGCTGCTTGGAGCTAGAGCAGCACCCCTGCCAGACCTCTCCTCAGTACAGTAGTGGGACATTCCGATAAAGCCCTGCCTCCCTTCCCAGCATGTACAGGCTGCAATTAGCCGTGCCAAAGACCAATCACCACTCGCATGGGTGCCTGGGGGAGTCAACCCTTCTTCCCTCTCCCTCATCTGAGCCGCCATCACCACCAGGGAGGTCCCGCTCTTGCATCGGAGCGCCCCTTGAAGCTGCGAGGGAGGTACTGCACCTTTTCTGCCACACCTGAGTCACCACCACCCCCTGCCTGTTGTGGTTGTAACTACACCAAAGGGGAAAGGCTGTTACTGGATTTCCTTTGTCCTGTTGCTGTTGTTATTGTTATTTGTTTTGTCTTTTTATATATATAGTCTAGTAAATAATTGCTATTCTTTTTCCCATATTTTTTGCCTGAAAGCCCCATAATTTTGAAATCATAACAATTTGGAGGACGGGGGTCATCTTTCCATTCCAGGAAGGTTCCTGCCTTCCTTATCAGACATCTGTCTTTTAAACCAGGACAGTAGCATTGATTACTGAGAAGCCTGTTACAGGAGCTGACTTATTCTTTTCCACTTCNTTCTGCCACACCTGAGTCACCACCACCCCCTGCCTGTTGTGGTTGTAACTACACCAAAGGGGAAAGGCTGTTACTGGATTTCCTTTGTCCTGTTGCTGTTGTTATTGTTATTTGTTTTGTCTTTTTATATATATAGTCTAGTAAATAATTGCTATTCTTTTTCCCATATTTTTTGCCTGAAAGCCCCATAATTTTGAAATCATAACAATTTGGAGGACGGGGGTCATCTTTCCATTCCAGGAAGGTTCCTGCCTTCCTTATCAGACATCTGTCTTTTAAACCAGGACAGTAGCATTGATTACTGAGAAGCCTGTTACAGGAGCTGACTTATTCTTTTCCACTTCAGTTGTGTGATCACAGGTCTTGAGTTTTGAAGCATCCAGCAGACTAGTGTCACCCCTGCCATGGGTATTGGGTATTGACAATTGGGTATTGACATGAGTCAGCAAAGATGAGAGGGCACTGGCTACCTGGTCAAGAACTTCATAAGTTTGGCAGAATGGGAGGCAACATGGTTATTAAAACTCATAATTTTAAATAACCAGGTGCAACGGTTATTCAAACTTGTCATAGCCAAGACACATACTAATTACTTCATTCAGAAATGGCTACATTTTTCCATTTGCTTCCAAAGGATGGGTTCAGGTTACGTAGAGATGTCAGTGTGTAGTTCTTTATATTAGAAAATCACACCATGTTGAATTCATTGGGTCAAGTGCAGCTAAATACTGCTCTGTGATAGGTTACAGAATCCAGCCTGCAATTCTTCAGTTGGCTTGGCCAGGCTTGGATGCCATATTTCAGGAAATATTAAAAATCATGTGAATAAAGTTATTTAAGTCTGACCTCAAAAGTTTACAGCTGCCAGCTGTCTAGGATAGCTGTAAAATTAATATAGTCATTAACTGATAAAAATTGATGATGAAAACTATGTTCTCATTTTCATAGGAGTACAAAGCAAAACACTTATTCCCCAGAAACTCATAGCTGATGTTGTATAGATGTCCCCAAATTTTTTTCATTGTACTAACCTCCTGCAATTTCTGGGGCATTTTTTCCATAATACAATATATATATAGATAAGCCAATAATGTTTTATCTAAGGGATCTTGGAGATTTCCATAACTACAGTACTATGAAGATATTTATACAAGAAAACACAACACTTTCACTTGCATGTTGTGTCAGTACCTATCTCCTGAGGCAATGAATATGTCACCAGAGCTCCTCCTTCACTGAGAGATTAATTGAGGACAGTAGATGGCCAAATGCTAATTTTCTTGACTGTCTTTTCACTTAGAGAGCAGCCACATTTTCTTTATGCAGTTGGCATGCAGGCTGTTGATAAAGCTGCTTCACTGACAATTAGATAACAAGGGGATATTTAACACGGATATGGGTTGGTCCTTAGCACTGAGGACAAATACCATGAAATGTAATTCCTGATAGTTACTATATTTCAAGAATACTCCTTTCTGTCTTTGCACCTGCCTATATTTTAACACTGGAGGAAAACTTAGCCACTTTTTAGAAAAAGGTTTCACTTGATACTGTTTAACAGAGTTATCTGATCTATCACTACGTGTTACACAATGTTTATACTTTCAATTTGTGTTAGGGTCTCAGAGTAAATAATTTTTTGTTTCGTACATCCATTGTACTACCACATGCTCTCTATATAAATCATAATTTATCCTCAGTATTTCATCTGGATCCCATTGCATCACACCATAAACATGCCAAGTACTAATCTCCTTTGACTGACAGTGGCACAGCAGTCCAGTCATTCTTTGATTTGAACCAGAACAAAACTTGCTGTGATTTAAATATTTTTTACCCACTGCTTAGTTTTTGTAAATTATTTCAAAGAGCTTGAGACACCTAAAGACCAAGCTGAACAAGATTAATTATAAATAAACAACATAAAAATAAACACCTCATTCATGTTCAATGTAATAAATACTCAGTTTGTGAAGAAATTATGTCAGGATAGTCTTTTTTCGGAGACTGTTTTTCTTCAAGCAAGCAGTCCCTTCCATTTCTATATATGTTCCCCAAGTATTGCATCTCAAATGAGCAAGAGGCTGAAAAGGTCTCTCTAATCCCTGAAAAATAGTCTAAAATTGTAACATAGATGACATATTAAAAGACATAAACATGGATTCATTTTCACTAGAAACTTTAGCCAAAACAGCAAATGGTCATGCTGTAAACAGGATCAATCAATCTTCAGTAGTATCTGTATCTTTTATAGGATTTCTAATGCCTTTATGATCAACCATTTTAAAATTTAGGAGGGGAAACTTACAGATTTGTTCCTCCTTCCTTAGCTCTGATATTACACAGGCCAATGTAGTTATCTACGTGAAAGCTTTGGAAAGTCTTCAGTAGGCCCACAATGAGTTGAAGAAACATAGAACATTTCCAGAGCCAGCAAAAAATTTTCAACCAACAAGCTTTTTTCATAGCAAATGGCAGAATTTGGGGAAAAAAAAAAAATCTAACTTTTCAGTGGGAAAATCAGGACATCTGAAATTGCTCAGTTTTTCTCAGGAGAAGTAAAAATGAAATTTCAGCATTCTCTATTTCGTCATATATTAAAATATATTTTCTAGATTGCTTCAACTCAAGTCTTGGCAATACTGCCTTTGCTTGAATCAAAGCTGTGCTTGCGAGACTGCATTTAGCAATTTACATTTCTTTCCTCTTTTAGGAGTGGATGACACGTATTTCCTCTGTTCTAACTGACCTGTGGTAGTCACAGGACAACAATGAATCATGGGGAATGATACCTGTCATGGTTCAACACTGGCCAAACACCAGGTACCCACAAAAATCCATTCAATCATTTTCCTCTGCTATAGCTGAGCAGAGGAGGGGAAAAACCCGAAGGGCTCATTAGTTGAGGTAAGGATTAGGAGAAAACACTCTAAGGGCAAAATAGGCTTAAACTTAAAGTTATAAAGTAAATTTATTATTAACAGAGTCAAAGGAGGATAATGAGGAACAAAATAAGCCTTTAAAACACTTTTTCCCCCCAAGCCCCTCCCTCCTTCCCACCGACAGCACACGGAGACAGGGGGTGGAAGTTTTGGTTAATTCTTCACTAGAAATCTTTCTTCAGTTTGCTTAGGGAGAGGAGTCTCTTCTGCTATGCCATGGGGTCTTTCTTATGGGAGACAGTTCTCTGTGAACTTCTGCAATGTGGTTTTAATTTCACGAGTAGCAGTCGCACCCAACCTGCTGTAACGTGAGTCCGTCCCACGGGTAAAACAGTCTTCTCAAAACTGTTTTGCACGGGTCATTAGTTCATGGGATGTTGTCTTTTAAGGATAAGCTGTTCTAGTTTGGAAGCAAGAGCCCTCTTTCTCTATCTCTGGAAGAAAGGGCCCTCTCTCTCTGTTTGGGTCTCCCACTAGATTACAGCTTTTTAGCATCCACCCGCTCTGGCGTGAGCACCTTTTCTCATGGACTGCAAGTGGATCTCTGCATTCCCCCACAGACTTCATGGATTATAGGGAGACAGTTTGTTGTATAATAGTCCTCACCACAGTTTGCAGAGAGATCTCGACTCTGACACTTCAAAACCTTCAAAAGCACCTATTCTTTTCATTGACATTACAGGGACTGTAGAAGACTGTACAGAAGATTTACAATTGTACAATTCTGTACATTGAGGATGACTATGGGACAAGACATTAAATTACACCTTGGTTACTGACTGTCTATCTACACTATGCAAACTTCTTCCCTCAAAGGCTTTTTCTCTGCTCTCATTCCCTTCTAGTTCTCTACCTTCTAAGTCTCCATCCACCATAAGAGGATCATTCAATGCCTTGGGTTGGAAGGAACCTTAAAGACTATCTAATTCCAACCCTCCTGCCCTGGGCAGGGGCATCTTTCAGTGCAGCACAGCAGGTTGCTCAAAGCTCCATATAACCTTGCCTGGAACACTTCCAGGGATGGCGCATCCCCAGCTTCCCTAGGCAACCTGTTCCAGTGCCTCACCAACCTCACAGTAAAGGGTTTCTTCCTAACATCTAATCTAAACTTATTCTCTTTCAGTTTGAAGCCATTCTCCCTTATCCCGTTGTCATACTCAGACACAAAAGGAACCACGCAGACTCAGCTTTTCAGGATAGAGAAGAAGTGCCACCAAAGGCGCACCACAGTTTATTTTACTTCATATATGTATGTTTCTAGGAATGACCGTGGATTGGAGGATGAGGTTACCACCTCTCCAACCACACTGGTCAAACGAAAAGACCATCAAACTTCTCCGCCTCAGGAGAAAGAATGAAAACAAAAAGGAACGGTTAGCTAAACATAACTATGTTTACAGAAAGTGCATGAGAACTTGATCACAGAAATGAAAACATCAAAAGACTGCAACTCTCAGGGCGACATCCCGTCACTACATGCTCTTATAAACAAGTCCCTCTCCATCCTTCTCGTCACTACCTTCAGGTACTGAATGGAAGGCAGCAATTAGGTCATTCTGAAGCCTTCTCTTCTTCAGGCTGAACAATCCCAACTTAGCTTTTAGCTTGTAGCTTTTCATCATAGCATTTTCTCTTTTCTTCCTAAAAGTTCCATCCCTCTGATCATCTTGGTAGCCCTCCTCTAGACTCACTCTAACAGGTCCTTTCTGGCTTGGGGACCCCAGAGCTGGATGCAGCACTCCAGATGGGATCTCACTAGAGCAAAGCAGAGGGGCAGAATCACCTCCCTCACCCTGCTGGCCACACTTCGTTTGATGCAGCCAAAGACACATTTGGCTCTCTGGGCTGAACGCACAAAATTCCTGGGTCCTGTCCATTCTCTCATCCATCAACACCCTCTATTCTTTCTTGGCAGAGCTCCTCTTGATCTGTTCATCCCCCAGCCTGACCCAGGGGCAGCACCTTTGTCATGGGTTGAAACTGAGTTGATTGACAAGCTTTTAAGCCAATGCGCTTTTGTGAATTTTGCATATTTAAACCCCGTGCAAGGGCGGGAAGT
>VZTE01006574.1:32035-67733 GCA_013397775.1 Eulacestoma nigropectus
GGAGAGTGCTGGAGGGAAGAGGGTTTTGCTTTCACTTCTTTTTATTTCTTGTTACTTTAAACTCTGTAAGTAATAAACTTCTTTATATTCTTTAAAGTTTTAGGCCTGCTTTGCATTTCTTCTAATCCTTATCTCACAAAGTGAAAAGCATGTGATTAAACCACTACACTAAATTGGTGTTTCCGCCCGGTTGGCGAACCAAACCCGCTACAACCTCGCACTCAATTTTATTAAACTTCATGAGATTCCTATAGAACCACTTCTTGAGTTTGTCTGGATCCCCCTGGATGACATCCTGTTCTTCGGGTGTGTCAACTGCACCACCCAGCTTGGTGTCATCTGCAAAATGGCTGAAGGTGCACTGGATCTCAGAGTCCATCAAGACTCTGAGCCATTGGCTACTACCCTCTGAACGCATCCATTCAACCAATTTCTCATCCATTTAAGAGTCTTCTTATCAAATACATCTCCATCCACTCATACCTATTACCTCTGATCCCTCTCTTCCCTCTCTCTAAGGAGAGAAATAAAGTGAGAGCTGAGAAACCTGTTTGACGTATCAGTTTGCTGTAAATACTGAAATGCGCTCATGGGGCTTGTTATAAAAAGAGAGGTGCTGGGTGGGGGAGCAGGGGGGAATTTTCCACAGAGCTTTGACATTTCCCTTTCAATTCTCATTCCATCCTTACTTCTTGCTTGGTGCATTTCTAAACAACAATACATGGGCTATGTGAGAGATCCTGCTTCACTGAGCATCTTCAGTAAACAGAAGATTTCAAGAGCCATCTGGCTATCCTGTGCCACAACTTGTGGAAATATGATGTCAAAAAGAGACTTTTTAGATGGATGATATACCAGTGGATTAACAATGCTATTTTAATACAGAAGTATCTTTAGGGTGAAGACCATGTATTCATTTCTCAACAGCAAAATACACAAAACAAGAACCAAAAGCATCTAAATTAATAAAAATCAAGACTGTGTGCTTTAAATGGTGCAATTTTTTGTACTTAAAATATGATCCTCATCTACCCTTAATGCATATTTGAACCCCAAAACTGTTAGGTTCTACTTAGGGTCTAGTGCACAAGCTCTGGCACCTCTAGTCATGGGAAGTTACTATCATGTCATCTGCTCTGCACATTGCCCTATGGGAGGGATCCACCAAGGGTAAAAAGGAATGTAGACACATGTCTGGCCTGTCTGAATTCCGTATTTTCTCTATTGATTTACATCACCAGTGATGGTCGGTATATATTGATATACTGCTGGTCAAGTGGCTGAGTCAATAGACGCATTTAATTCTGCAGCCTCTGCAACACCAAGGACTATCTCTGGTTGTGGGGTGGGTGTTATAGAGGACATGAAGTGTTGTTTTAAAATGCCACAAGCCGGTAGCTTCAGCACATAAATCAGAGTCCATGGCTGAGTAGAACTAAACAGTACTTCAGTCATATCAGGAAGTATCATTGCCACGAAGGGCTACATAAGGTTCCTCAATGTCTCCTAAATACGTCTCTTTTTCATGAATTTTCTTTCATAAGCCTCTTCTTCTCTACCCTCTCAGTTCCCACATTATGTATGGCTAAAACTTCCCTTTTGCCAAAATGTTCCTCCTTACCATATAGGTTTGGCCTCTCAATGTCCATCTGCTTCCTCTGAGCTTCCAAAAAGGCTTGGACATCAAATCCTTTTGCTACAGAAACACCACTGAGGAACCGAGGAGGGATTTTTGTGCACACATCAGGTTCTTCTATACCAAACCCCAAATTAAGCAGAATCTCCACTGGATCCTTTTCCCAGAACACCAGCCATTCAGTGATGCTGTGGTGGAAACATCAAGATTATTTACATCACTGTCTTGTTACCACTTTTATCTCATATGGCATTGTTTTTAATAAGTAATTATCTTCCCTTCTTTTCCCCTCTTGTGGGGACTACTGCTGAAGTGGAAGTAGTCACGTTGCATTTTGGGTCATGTTGCTAAAAGATTAATATATGTTCCTGTCCCCAGAATAATCTGGTGGTGTTACATCTAGATAGCTTAGCAAGTAGAACATTAAGAAAAGGTGTAGATTTAGAGTTCTGCAGGCTCCCTTCGCTCTAGACACAACACAGACAAGGCGTGCTGCAGCTGCCATAAGGACTCACAGCATTTTACATTCCAGAGGATCCAAAACCCACTGTAGCTTCAGGTAGGTTTTGATTTTTCACAAATTCATTTGAGATCAGATAACTATTATTGAGAAGATTGTTTTGATCTTGTTCAAATAAATCAGTACATGGCTTTTACAAATTAAGACCTTGACTGCTTATTTAAAATTGTACTCACATTTGTTGATCTCTTGACAGACTAATAACTTGTATTCCCCCCTGGTAATACATGGATGTAACTAACCTTTGGGGTGGACCAGTGAGCGTGTGGGAAAAGCTGAGATTCTTGCAGCTTGACATTACTGGACTTTCTGAAAACTCTAGCAGGGACCTGGTTGGTAAAAAAAGCAACCACAAAATGTGTTTACTTATGTACTCCTCTGGGATGTCATTATTATTTTTTCCTAGAGTAAACATTTGAATTTTGTCTTGGTTTATAATGGTACATAATAGCAATGTCTTAGAGGAGGAGTTGATATGAGTGTGGCAATACGTTTATTCTCAAGAACAGTATGTTACAGTAGGTGTGAGAATGTAGGTGTAAGGTACCAGTTAATTATAAAGGTGGCAGAGTGCTCACTTTTGATAGATGGTGAATCTTTGGGGAACCTTTAGGCAGTATGGTTTCTCTAGCCACCTACTTCAAAAGGTGTAATTGCTCATAACAAAGTTTTGGAGACACAAGGCACAATGAGTTGCAGCAGCAGGAGTGGCACATGAGAATGATTCTGTTCTTCACTTTATTGTGTCTGTATTTGCTAATCTGTAGAGAAAAAACTGCTTTTCAGAGCCCTCACACTGTAAAAGGAATATCGCACACCATGGTAGTCTTTGTCAACAGGTTTTGTTATGCCCAAAATGAACTTTACCTAACACACACCTATCAAGATCAGTAGCAAATGTTTATATAGAGTGGAAGCATTGCACTGAAAATTTTTTTTATCATTGCAGGTTATCCATCAGCTCACATATTAAACAGGCCTAGAGGGATATGCAGATTTTTGAACTAATCTGTTGATATCAGTTTAAGAGAAGGAAACTGCAAAAGAGAACTAAAAATAATTTATTTTTCTTACATTTTCCCCCCTCAAAAGAGAAATCTGTCCAACTAGAGAAAAGACCAAAAGACTGATTTCATTAAATAAGGAAAAACTTTAGGCTGAGTGACAAAGTTGCCAAACAATATCACTGTGAGAAACTCAAAGTTTAGTCATAGAATATTGCAATACATGTCAATAAGAAATGGAAAATAAGCGCCTTTACATTTCATAAATCAATAGCTGTACCCTCTAAACCCCTGTATTTAAAAGTAAGCACTATGAATTGGGTTCTGCCATCTGCTGCAGCACCATTGAAGATATACATAGAGCAAATTGGATTAAAATAAATTTTAATCCCTGTTTTTTTTTATAAAAAAGCCACAATTGTAATATATTACTTTACTTTCTCATTCCAACATATACAGGTATGATTTTTTGGTACATAATAATTTTTCAAGTATATTCAAAATTTTGTGAATAGTTGTGAATATTGATTTCTCTGGGCTTAGCATAATACACTAAATGTGTTTGAGAGTAGTGACAGATGCTGAATACTTGCAAGAGTTTCTGGAGGAGGAAATATATGTCCATGAACTTACGACACTGTTTACTGGACACTAAGTGTGCTATACCTGTGAGCTGTAAGGTACATATTTGATCGTTTCATGAGGATGAGATAGGAATAAATCAGATGAAAATACACAGCGCGTATAGTTGTCACTTTCTCTTCTAACACTGAAATAACACACTTGCTAATCCTCTGAAAGCTAGGGTAACATTTGCCTACGAGCAGCAGAAGATACCTGAATTTCATAAGATAAATGCTAGGGGCTTTTTTATCTATAAAAATTAATAGAGAAGAAAAACTTTTAAAGTTTTCTCTTCTACTTAACAAAATTGTCTCAGTAAAGAAGGAGAAAATATCCTTTCAGAGGATTATTCTTCTGCTTGTAAATTCTAACATGAGTTTCTTCTGGCTTATTCAGTAAAAGGATATCCATCCAAACTGAGAACATAAAGGTTACTAACATCCTGTAATTCGTGTAGTAACATAAAACAGACTTTCTAGCAGCAAACTGAACTTAATTTGAATTAGAATCAGCTACTAGTTGTATACTATTTCCTACTGATGTGCCAATGGAAGTTGTAGATTCATGATAAAATCCTTGAAAATGTAAAAAATAAGATTAGAAAGTGAGAGTTAATACAGTTTTTCCCCTAGCAGCACATACATACTCCTCTCTGTAATAGAACATTATACCACAAACTGGCTGCTGATGTGATTTCCTCAATATCTTACATTTCCAGGACTCAGTGAACATAAATGCTGCAAAATAAAAACCTAGCACTGTGAAATACTGGCTAGGGTTTTAAGTAAAGAACTTA
Organism: Eulacestoma nigropectus; assembly: GCA_013397775.1. Lineage (NCBI taxonomy): Eukaryota > Metazoa > Chordata > Aves > Passeriformes > Eulacestoma > Eulacestoma nigropectus. The sequence goes on from VZTE01006574.1 coordinate 36,616, forward strand.
ATGATGAATTTAATGATGCTGTGTTTATAGGCGATATAGGCAGTAGCAGGTCACCAAAAAATCAAATAGGCAGAACATGATAGGTTATCGCAAGTTGGGTAAGAGGCAGTAGTTGGTGTGGCTGTACTCTAAAACCAGGCAAACACAGGTTGTGACACCTTGACTAGCTTTTGTTGTAGGCCAAAGGAAGTTGAATTGTCCTTTATTTCTGTGGGGCAAGAGCACGCCGATGTACTGCTACCAAGAACTAAGCCATCCAATCTGTTAAGTGGTAATAAACTACTCAGGACCCCATGTCCACCTCATGACTAGGACAAACTTTACATCTCTGGGTAGTGCAACACAGGTCATTTCACTCATGGTTAGAGTCTCCACCTTCTTTTCTAATGATAAGACCCTCATGACAAGTTTCTCATTAGAGAGGCTGACATTTATTAGAGTTTGTTTTCTCCATATTCAAGATGTCACAGAAATAGTAATGGAGGGCATGGTATTTACGTTTCCTGGTCTGTGCAAGTATTTTGTTCCCAACATTAGAAACACTGAATCTCATTACCAAACTGGAAGATAGTTTGGGGGAAATAATGCCCTTTAGAAATCTGTCAGAAAACCTAATGAACATAAACAAACAAATAAAAAATGCTTTGTAAACCAACTATGGTGCTAATTGGGACTCTGATCACTAAATATCTAAGTATATCTTTGCTAAGCAAAATGTGGCCTCATATGCTTGAGGGAAGATAGGATATTTTAGCCTTAGTAATCTCTTATTAACAGGAGACAAGATTAAATCACAAATTGTTGAACTGCATCTTCTGCTTGTGAACCTTGTGAACCCAATAAACAGAAAGCGTAGATGTGGAGACACTGATAAATAATATTTTGAGCTTCCAAAATATTCTTCTGAGGACATGAAGAGCTGTGAGGTGACTTGGGCTTCTGATTCCTTACCTAGAAAAAAATTTTTTTTCTCTGAATTCCCTGCATTCAACAGATCAGGAAAGTAGGTGAGAGCAACAGAGAAGTTTTGCATTTAGGTCAAGCAGAATTACAGTCACCTAATAATCTTATACCATAACTTCCAGAGTACATTGCAAACCCATCCTAGAAACCTCTACTCCTTCAGCAGAAGAAAATGAAATCATGCCAGTGAAGAAGGTGAGCCTAGGACTTTTCAGATGAAGGCCTTACGAGAGAAAAAAATATACACCTTACCCATGGATATCACATTCTCCCAATAGCTCCCCCCAACCCAGACCGAGATCTGTGGTCCTTGATATTTTATAGTTATGCAGTCCTTATTAGAAATTATGAATGATGAATGATGAATGATGTTCTGTCTTACCTGCTTACTCTTGGCCTCGCAGCTTATCCCCCTTTCTTGGTAGACTGTAAGATAAAAGCCACAGAGAAAAGACAAAAAAAATTAAATAAATCCCCCAAAAGAACATCTGCTCTGTCCCAAGAAGAGACAAGGTCAGGGAGGCAGTCCAATGGGCAGGCACGACACAGGTCATTCAGGACATGGATGGGGATGGCTTCTAGAAAAACAGCCATAGGCTCATCTTTCCTGTACGTATCACCTACTTTCCCCTCAATATATTTTGACCTCTGTTAAGTGTTGAGATTCAAATCTTGTGTTTATGCTTAAGGCAAAACTCAGGAAATTTTATCATTCTGCATGAGTAAAGTCTGTCATTTCTGAACTTAAATGTTACTGAGAATCTAATTAAATCAGTTTATCTGAGCCAGGAGTGAATAGAATGGAAGCAAAAGCCTTTTCAGTGTATCATGTAAGAGGAAGCTGTATGATAGCTCTCAACTGTTCCATGCCTGCATAGTGGCATGGTAATTAGTAATGACCCTTGCAAAAATAGCTAGCTCTCCTCTCTAGAATGTGGCTGATGTGGCCTTATCCTAATATTGAAAAATGTTGCTATGACTGTAACATAAGGGTACTGCTATTTTTTTCCTCCTCATTTCACTTCCAAATATCATTCCTAAGTCTGCATATATTCTTTTTTTTACACTTTAAAAGCAGTGAATGCATCAAGTCATACTGAAGAATTCATGGGAAATACCAGTCTGTCAGGCTTTGTTTTTTATCCCAAAGTTGAACAAAATGTTAAAAAAATCTCAGTTTTGGTGACCAAAATATAATTAATTTTCAGTAAGTTTAAGGTTAAACTATATTTCTCTATAGTGGTACTTTGCCTATGGGGTTGTAGGTACAGTATGTGTAAGCACAGTTTGTGCTATAGATCATTCTTGTACAGCATGCTACATCTACCCTGGGACACAGAGCCTTATGAAATTCCCACGACAAAGCAGATTATTTGATCAGAAAGAGATCGAGACACATGATGGGAAATTTAATCCTTAAAAAAATAGCCTGGAAATTAATAGAGCATTGAGAGACATTTCTCATGAGGCCCTGTGTCATAAACAAGACAGGTGGTTTCAGAACAAATAGTTGTGAAAAAAGCATTTTGATGTAGTTCAACAAAATAAAAAGCTCAACCTTCAGTTCAAATCAGCCAAAGTAGAACATTTTGTCCTGAATTTTCAGGGGTCACAACTTTCCTACCAGAATCTTCAGTACAGTACAGATATTATATTTCTTACTGGAGAAAATAGATAACAAATAATTACATAATGAAGTAACACAAACTTATAGAACACAAGAAAGCAACCAGTGATGGATTTTCTTCTATACAGTCTTCTAAAAATAAAAGTAGAGCTCTCTGGAAGACCATTGCCAAATCAGCTTATAACAATTAACCACCCTATTGTATGACTTCATTTTTGGTGAATCTTAGAATTGATAGGAAATACTGGGAAAAGTGTCTAGTAATTTCCTTTAGTGGTCTGAGGACTTTTTATAACGAAATTTGGAAAGCAAAATAAAATTGCAAAGCATTCCTTTATATTCCTTTATCCCTTTATTTATGCAGCCATAAATATTCTGGAGGTATCTAGCAGTCCTAATGAAAATTGAAAACTATATTTTCTGATTCTGCATGAATGCATCCCAATACACAGTTCCTGCATAGCTTGAATTGGGAAGACTGTCCACTCTTGTGTAGAGGGAGGATTATCTCCTTTTTACCAAGCACAAAAGAAGCCTTCAGCACAGCCAGAAATTGATCCCCGCTCTCCTACCTTTCTGTTCAATTTTTTAACCCAAAGATAAACAAACATGGCTCACAGATATTTAAGTCATTGCTGAAAAATGCCAAAGGCAGTCTTCTTTCCCTGCAGGCTCAACCAAAGCCTCTGAGGCTGTCAGTTTAACGAGCTGCCTTGCTTTCCATTATAGAGGAGGGAGGGAAGGGCTGACCCGCAACATGGCTGAGTTAGACATAAGATAAAGTGGGAGGGGCTTCATTGCATTATTACATCCTGGATCCAATGCTGCAGCTCTCATTAGCACAGTGAAAACACATGGAAAGATTGCAACAGTCAGAAGTCTTTACCCTCAAGTCTTTAGAGACCTAATTTTGACATCTATTTTTTTGCTAAACTAGAGAGGAACAGAGTTGTTTGAGACTGTCAGTGTCTGCCTAGCTGTAACCCTGCAAGCTCACTACTAGTTCACTGAAGATTAGAATCTACCACTAAGCCAGCATGTTTTCTCCCGACCAATCTTTTCAGTTCCCTTTATGGTCAGTAAAAGAGTTCAACCACGTTAGGAGGAAGACACAAAGAGGTTGTTTTCTCTATTGGTGGAAGATGTAGCCTAGTCTTGGAGTAAACGCAGAGCTCTGAGATGATATTCCCTGACAAGTGGCACATTAACCCAGACAGAAATGAAAACAGTAGAACACTGGTGAAGTTTTGGTGAAAGAAAGATTAGATTTTGCAACACTGGTGATGTTTTCCCTATCCAATGAAGAAAAAAGGACGCAAACCACAATCACTTCTGTGACACAGAGTATCAATGTAAGTTTCTGGTACTTAAGAACTCACCTGGGAAACAAGAAAGTTGTGCTTTTTTAACATTTCAATAGGAAATACAAACAGGTGCAAAGATTCCACCAGAATATCTGCTTGCAAGAAAAAAACATTGAGAATAAAAATGAAGATGGAGTTAGTGACTAAGAGCAAAGCACAAATGCTTGTCACCAGTACAATCCATTGGCCTGATGGTGATGATCTGATGCCATCTCAAAAAGCAAGTCTGGAAACTAAAGAAAAAATTCCCTGCACTTATTTGTTGTGAAACATCAGCAGTGTTTTTAGAGCGCATCAGTCAATAGAGAGCTCTGTTGCTGATGATATTGTGGGAAGATATTTTTTGAGGATGAATCTTTGGGATGGTACTCTGGAAACACATGCTCCAAATGGACAAATCTCCTCTTTCTGTTGCACATCAGTCTCCGGTGTGCGATGCAAATATAATAATACTTTCTCTTGCCAATAATATCCTTTGAAATGGTAAGATTTCTGTCCTTGTACTCTAATCAGTGGAATAATGTGCTCTCTTTTTTCTTTTTAATATCACTGTAACAGAAATTTTGAAGCCCTCTGAAACAGCAAGTGCTGGGGCATCTTGTTTTTTATCAGTTCTCATGTCTTTCAGAAATCAACCCTTTCCCAAATGTTCAGATGCCTTTGCAACCAAATGTAAGTTTAGTGTGATGGCACTGACATAGCTTGCCAGCTGCTAGCCCTCAGACCATGCAAACTACTCCATCAAACCACAAAAGCAATGTTCCTTCATTGCAATTATTAATCACATCAAGGTTCCTGAGATGGTGAGAGGGGTAGGCAGAAGGGGTTCCACACGACAAGAGATAGAAACCAGGTTGTGTTAAAGACATTCAAAGAGAACAATGGATTAAGCCTTGCAAAAGCAGCTTTTAAATGGCTTGGTATTGGGCGACATGGCATTGAAAGGGAAGACTTATAAAATGCTGTATTGTTCAGTGAATTTGGGAAGCTTCGTGTCTGACCTTGGGAGTGTTAGTTCAAGGCACAGTTCAGCTGCTACAGAAGAAATGTCTTCACTTTGCTGAGACAGTTGATCTGCGTCACCTGGGACAATGCCACCAGTTCCTGAGGAAATCCCATCCATGAGATGAACTGCATCTGAGAGAAGTGATTTTATGACTTTCCTGGCATGAAATACAAAAAAGCAGTGTCTAGGTCTGCCATAGTCCTGTACAACAGCTCAGATGTAACACCAGAGGCAAAATATGTTGCAAAGATGCTACTATTTTTTGAGGCGGAAAAAAAATTCTTTCCTGTTACAGAATCACAGAATAACAAGGTTGGAAGAGACCTTCAACATCACCTAGTGCAACCAACAGTGCAGAACCACCATAATCACACCTAAACCATACCCTCAAGAACACTTCCAGAGATGGTAACTATGCCACCTCTATGAGCAGCTTACTTCAATGCCTAATCACTCTTTCAGTGATTTTTTTTTCTAATATCTAATAAGAACCTCCCCTAGTGCAACTTAGGGCCATTTCCTCTCATCCTTTCACTTGAGCCATGGCAGAGGAGACTGACCCCTACCTCAATACAACTATTTTTCAGATAATTGCAGGGAGAAGTGAAGTCCCCCCCGAGCTTCCTCTTCTCCAGGATAAACAACCCCAGTTTCCTCAGCTGCTTCTCATAGGATGTATTTTCTAGACCCTTCACCAGCTTTGTTGCCTGTCTCGGAGTGATTTATGATGACAGTATATTCCATGATCCTCTGCTTAATGCCGAAAACTGGTTTTTGTATCTTTAAGGCCCAGGACTGGATATGTGCAAGGCCAGGGAAGGGGGGAGCTTTGAGCTGTTTGGTGGGCATTTTCGAAGCCTCCCTGCCTAGGTGTTCTTTGACACTGTGCAGTTAGGTTTTGATTGGATAGCTTGGTTTTCTTGGCCCAGGCGAAAAATTTTTCCCTTATGTGTCTTAGAGGACATGCAGTAGCAATCTTTCAGTTGCCTTGGGGTGAACTGAATAGCTGCTTGTCCAAGAATGGAGAAGGGGGACTGGCCAGAGTGGGCCACTCCGTTCCAACCCCAAGCCTTGGGAAGACAAGCCAGGGAGACAAAGCACACCAAGAGACTCCAGCCCAGCTGCTTCACCCACTGTGACTGCTGTGGAGAGGAGGTTGACGCCAGAGACACACCAGGTTTTCTCCTACTGCTGGACTTCCCCCGTGGAAGCTCCACTTTCTTCAGAGTGAAAGCTGACACCATCTTGCACCACATCTTGTTGGGAAGGGGTATTTCTCCAACATTTGCCCCATTTTCCAGGCATTTTTGGGTCTTCGTTCCTCTGTGTGTGGGGGGGCGTGTGAGATCTGATAGTTTGGTGTTTAGTAGTTATTTACTTTTCTTCCTTGCCTTGTGGGCATTCTGTTATTAATAAACTGTTGGTTTGGGTTTTTTTCACTTTCCTCTATTAGTATTCATTTTCTATTTGGGGAGGGGGATTGTTGAAACCCTTTAGAGGAGACTACTCATTACGGAGCGTCCTCTCAAATATGTCTCAAAACTGAGACACTGCCCTTCTTTGAACATGCTCCAGCACCCCAGTGTCCTCTTTGACGTGAGGAGCCCAAAGGTGGACACAGTACTCAAGGTGCGGCATCACCAATGCCAGGTACAGCAGGACAATCACTTCCCTAGTCCAGCTGGCCACACTTTTCTTGATACAGGCCAAGATGCCACTGGCTTTCTTGGCCACCTGGCCACACTGCTGGCTCATATCCAGACAGCTGCCAACCAGTACCCCCAAGGCCCTTTCCACTGAGCAGCTCTCAAACCCCTTTTCCCCCAGCCTGTAGTGCTGCATGGGGCTGTTGTAACCCAAGTGCAGGACCTGGAATTTTGCCTTACTGAACCCCATGCAGTTGTCCTCAGCCCATCAATCTAGTCTGTCAAGATCCTTCTGTATAGACTTCCTATCCTCATGCAGATCAAGATTCCTATCTAATGTAGTGTCATCTGTGAACTTACTGAGAGTGTTCTCAATACCCTCATCCTGATCAGTGATAAAGATATTAAACAGGACTGACCCTAATACTGAGCCCTGGAGAACTCCACTAGTGACCAGCCACCGACTTGATTTAATTCCATTTATTACTGTTCTCTGGGCCCGGCCATCCAGCTGTTTTTTCACCCAAAGAAGAGTACACCTGTCCAAGCCATGATCAGACAGTTTCTCCAGGAGAATGCTGTGGGAGATGGTGTCAAATGCTGTCCCTTCTGCGAATGTTGTCAGGACTAAGAAACTCAACCTTCTTTGAAATCACTTAGATTCTTAATTGTAGTTAGTAATTTGTTAGTTGGTACACCCCCTGATTTTTTTTTTTATTATTTCCTTTTAGGACACCTTAAGACTAATAAAAAGCTGTGAGTAAAAGTCTGAAAGAATGGGCTGGCAACCTCCTTTGTGCAGAGAATAGAATGTATAGCATAAGCTGACTTTTTCATGTCCTTTGATGGAGGGAGTCCAGAGTCTTGGCCACTTGCTGTGGCCTCTCAACATCCTCCCAGATAGCTTATTGCAGTTACACAAAAATGATGAGAAAATATCTGTGGCTGCATTTGGTTACAGAAAAAACTGCAAAAATGGAGGCTCCCATCTCTCAGAGAAGTTGTTAGAAGAAACACCCATGCAACAGGAGGGCAAAGAAAGGACAGTAGTGATTTTAGGGAGTAAAGGAGAAGAATGAGGCTAAAGGAACGTTTTTTCACGTTAGGTTGACTCATAGAGGAGGAGATGCAGTGACACACCTTCTTAGGGCAAGAAGTCAATATTTAGAGAAAGTTTCCCAGCTGAATAATCCAGTGGTCTGATTCTCAATTGCTGGACAACTTGCACAGCCATTTGCAACAGGGCACAATGAGGGTAAGATGCTACAATGGGACTGAACTGTAAGTGACATAACATGAAGGACAATAAAGAGTTTGGCCCTGAATATGAGAAGTACAGGGGTTAACTTCCATTACATTTAACAAGTGATATCACCATTCATTTCCTGATGTAGACAGCTGAAGATATTCTTTTGATTTCAAGTTAATTAACACATAACTATTAACCTGATAGGATACTTCTTTGTCTTCTTGATCACAGTTTGGGTGCCAGCACCAATCATCATCTTTGTGTTTTAATTTCTAGCTGCTCTCCGGAAGCAAATTTAGCTTTGCAAATCTGTCAATGGAATGAATGGCTGGCTAGTTTCCCTGTTGTGTATGTTTCATTCATTTGATAACACACTGAGAACATATTGGAAATCTCTTTTTTTCCCACTGCACTCTTTCCCCCTCCTCTCTAAGGGGATTTCAAGGTAGAAGTCAAGGACTCTTCATCAGTCATAAATTTATACCAGTTCTTTATTAGAGAATGTGAAAAATGAAAATTTCTAAAAATTGAAAAACTTAAAAACATTTTGTGACAGTTTCCCAGACAGATTTGTCTCACTTTGGTTGCTGGTATTTAACAGAACAGAATTCTTCTTGCCACCGACTACAGTGAAGTGTGTCTGTTTCACTGAAACAGGATCTTGAACTTCATCATCTTCCCATGATATTCCTTGCACTGTGTGATACCTACTGGATATCACTGTTAATATTGTTTTTCGCTTTACATTTGTCAAGTGATTACTTTATAACACTTGGCTAATACTTATCCATTTTCTTTAGATGTTTATGAATGCAAACATCTCCATATCCAGGTTCTCAAATACTCAAGAAGACAGCCCACAGTTAACTTTAATATAGAGGAATATGCAAATAAATTTTCAACTAAACAGACATGAATGAGGAGGTAACAGCAAATCTACTTATCAAACTAGGAAGGCCTTTAAATTCTCAAAACCTTCCATATCCATACAGAAAAGTATTTGAGTATATTTTTGGTAACTGGGCTGCTTTGGCATGACAATAGAATACTAAGTATGCTTTTGCAACATAGAATGAACAGGAAAAATATATGCTTTTTTCAGATCCCATAGCTAGGATGAAAATTCTTTTATTATTAACTCTATGAACTATAGAGTTCATATTCTGTATCATTTATTAATCAATTGCTGCTTTTAGGTAACGCTTAAAAAAGAAAATGGGAGGAAAACAGCAGATAACATACTACTACTGTGGAGTCACGTAAGTGACACAATTGTGTTCTGTGTTCTGATTTAGCTACAACTTCTTATGGCAGTTCCACCAGGGAAAAAGAGCACCGTATCTGTCTACCAGCCTTTGCTCCAGTAAACAAGCAGAAATATGCATCTAGCCAGGTGCCCTGAGCCACAAAATAGTCATAATTTCTGGTCTGTATTATTCTTTATTTTCAGTTGCCATGTATTAGGACAAACCACTGCTTGAAAACTTACTGTTTTCTCTCTGTCTTAATCAGAAGCAAAAGGAGATGACAAAAACTTTTTCATTCTTTAGCTTTAGGATCTGACTTTGGGCAGCTAAATGAAGCTGAGGTCCCCTTTCCCTGCCCATCAACATCCAAATTGTTAAGCACAATGAACTCTTAGCTGCTGTAGGATGATCTTAATTTATTTTGTCTCTCCAGAATGCCTGCCATTTGCTTTGAGAGAAACAAAGGACACTCAGTTTGATATTCAAAGCACCACTGGAAGAAACTCGCAAGGATGAGTGACTCCAGGAAATGAAGCTTTTCTGAAAGCATAACAGGTAGTGGATGCTGTAATAACACTTTAAGCTTTCTCATATGCTGGTAAATATAAATTTTGAGAGGGTTCTACCCATGTGAAGCCTTTAGTAAAATTTCTGTCTAGAGGCCAAAATATCAACTTGTTCTGCTCTTTTCAAAGTAGAAGTCATAGGGCTGGTTGAGACAAGCAGCATTGTTCACTCTAAATAGTCAGATTGGAAGCTGATAGAATCTTCATGCTGCATATTAATTATGTGAGCTCACTAATTGAGAACACTACAGATAAAGGTAAATAACAATAGCTAAAGATGTTTCACAGAATCACAGAATCACAGAATGGGTGAGGTTGGAAGGTACCACAGTGGGTCATCTGGTCCAGCCTCCCTGCTCAAGCAAGGTTATCCCAGAGCACATGGCACAGGATTGCATCAAGATGGTTCTTGACTATCTCCAGTGAGGGAGACTCCATACTCTCTGGGCAATCCGTTCCAGTGCTTGATCACCTGCATAGTAAAGAAGTTCTTCCTTGTATTCAAACAGCATGAGACTGTGTTGAAGAGGGAAAGAATTGCATTTTAAGCCTTCCAGATACATAAGGGAAAGTGCATAAATTCAGTGCAGAGGTTGTCAAAAGCAAAAAACCAAAACAACATTGAAAACAGGGTCAACAGCAATAATTTTGCAGTACATTCAGTTTGAGTCTGTTCCCTTTGCTAAAAAATGTATTTGTCCAGTCAAAAGAGAGTCTATGAAGCTATGAAAAAAATAAAAGCTCTTTAAATCTGGAATTAAGTTCTTTTAAGGGGAATTAAAACCAGAAATGAAGAGGAAAAAAATTATTTTCTACATCATATCTTACAAATCAGAAAAAAAAAGTTTATCCAAAATATTTTACCATTACAAAGAAAATGATAACTCTAACCTGTATGGCTTGATCCAGTTATCAATATAGTGGAATAATAGGAGGCTTGTCTTTTTTGAGGGTCCGATACTTGTCAAGCACCAGTATGCCACGACCTTCCTAGAGAGAGTGTCCTGCAGGGAACAACTCTTCTAGGGGCGAGGCAAGCCCTCCTAGACAGTGGGTGATCTCAGCAAGTGTAGCGATTTCTCAGCTACAAGTGATTCCAGCTCTTGTGATTCAGCTCTTTGCAGGATCACCCGAGGCAAACTCGGGGACAGAGAGACAGGAGCCTCGTATGGCAGTTCCACAGAGGTAGCCTTTATTGTCCAGCCACCCTGCAAAGGGGAGGCCAGGGACGAGAACTCCCTGACTCAGGGCAGACTCAGGCCCCTTTTTATGGGGAAGGCAGGGGGTAGGGTAGAACCAATTAGCCAACTGGATACAAGGTATTACCATAGGGGAACAAAGCATGCTGGGGTTGCTTGCCGTAACCTAGAAGTGAGTTGCTGGAGACAGTGTCCCTTTTTGCCCTCAGGCTTCTCTTCTTCAAGGGAGCACAGACGGCTCCTGTGCTAGAAGTTCACAGCCCTCTACAGAGGCTGGTGCAACTCTGCCTCTGCTCTACCAGAGAAACAAACTCTGAAAAACTGGAATACAAGCAGTGGCATTCTTGGCTTGGCTTTCCACTCCCATTGTTTATGTTTTTTTGAAGGTACCAAAAAGGTCAAAGAAAGGCTTTTGCCAAGAAGTGGTGTTTAAGTTGGCAGTTTGACTTGATAATTGTTTGCTTAGCCTCTAGGCAAAGGGAAAGCAGAAATCAGAACTAGTCTAGCTTTTAACAACGGGAATTACAGAAAAAGACAAGATAGGAAAGAGAGGGTGAAGGAGTGAGTGCAGTGATAACTGACAGGGGGAAAATAACTGGGAAAAAAAAAAAAGCAGAAGATGCTTTGGTTGCTTCCCTTTCCAGGAAATATAATGCTGTCTCTTTAAGTCTATATGCCTTTTAGGCACATATACCAGGGAAAAGATTACACTCTACTAAGGAAGTAATGCAAACTTACCTTCATTTGGTTACCATGGATATGGCACTACATGAGACAAAGCTTACAATTTGCATTGCAAACAACCAGGAGGAGTGAAGGACACACAATATGACATTCTGGCAAAAGACTGTCCCAGGATCTTCCTTGTGACTGATCACAAGTAAAAGAACCACCAGCTTTGGGTCTGCATTTTCTATGAAGAGAAAAAAGGTAAGGGATATTGCATTTCAGATGAAGAAGGAAGAGGCATAACCACTCACATCTGCAGAACAATTGGCATTTCTTGTACTACCTAGTGTGAAGTAGCTAACAGATAGGCATGACAACAATTCAGTTTTCTGTCTTTTTCTGTCTTTTTCTAAAGCTAAATGAATATGCTGGTAACGTGGACTAAGTAATTTCCACAAGCACTGGAATGGCTTAAGAAGCAGCCAGATCTTAGGATTGCTGGGCTTTTTTGCAACAGTTTTTATCTAGCTGAGTGTCCTCTTCATTCTGCTGAAGTACTGTATAAAATACCTTAACTTTGTTACAAAACGTCCAGCTAAATGAGCAGTTCTCTAAGCAGACCTAGTTGGAACCAGTGCAGTGCAGTTAACAGGGAGGAGAAAAATTGTCTTGTTTCCCTAAAAGAAATCATGGATGATTGTTTGGCTGTTAGATTGCTAGATTGTTAGTATTTTTTATTATTACTGCTTTAAGCTTTGCCAGATATATAGTCATATATCATTTTTATTTCAACTGACATGGAATACAAATGGTGTGCCCCTGCTTCTATGGAGAAGCTTGGCCAAAGTGCCATTGGTTTGGCAAAAAGAGAACTGGATCCCAAATGGTTCGTCTACCTATATGAATCAACGGTTTTCTTTCCAAAGGATCTTAGGCACGGATTAACCAGAATACTAGATCAGTACTTCAACAAAAATATTTTTCTCCCTTAGCACTGGACTAGGCACTTCTCTGATGTGAGATGGTTCTTGGTTGGACAGTTGGGACAGATAGAGATGAAAGATCTCTGAGGTCCAGTTGTAGATCATGAGGTTTATTGCTCAGGGCTTGGGTATAGGGGGCCTGCTTAAAGCAGCCAGCCAGCCACTGCTAGAAGCAGGCCAAAAAGTGTGAAGCAATAGAGAGAGAGAGTAAAGAAAAAGAAGTGCAAGAGAGTATGTAAGAGGTGTAAGAGAGGTGTGAGAGAGTATATGCAAGAGAGGTAAGAGAGTATATGCAAGAGAGGTGTAAGAGACAGAGTATAAGAGAGGTAAGAGAGTATGTGTAAGAGAGTGTAAAGAGAGAGAGGTAAGAGGTATAAGAGCAGGTATAAGAGAGAGAGTAAAAGAGAGCGAGGTTCTCGCTTACAATACAATAAATCTTCTTCTGTATTGAATATTCTAAGTTTCATCAACCAATCTAGTACAAGATACAAATCCTATAGCATTTACATACAGCCTATAAGAATCATTGCATTACCATACTATGTTATATTTTAAACCCCAAAAACTACTCTTAGGACCCCTTCTGCCAAGCTAGCAGGGTCTGCTTTAACCCTTGGACCCTTGTGCTAGCAGAAGGTATTGTTCAATCAAAGGGGATTACCTTCAGTCGGCCATACCATTGTTTTCCAGTTGTTCAGTAACTAAGGCCTGGTATCTCAAAGTATGCTTTCATTTCAATGTCACTTATAGTTTCCATATTCTCAACATCTTTTTCCAGGCAATCATATTTATAAGGCTTTCCTGTTTCATTTTCCCCAACGCTCTGATGGGGCTAGGGCAGCTATATCATTCCAAGATACTCTTCTTGTCTCCCCACTTCAGCATAGTGGCCCACAACTGGTGACAGGGCACCAGCACCATCTAAGTAGGTTTCCTTTGATAAGAAGGGTGCAATCAGACCTCTCTGTTCTCACATCATCACTCTTTGTGGGTATGGGGGACCAATTAGAACCACCAACCCTTCAGTTGCTTTCATAAGGGTCCATGAAACAGTAGATTGGCACCAATATAATCCCACTTACATCAGTGGATTTGTTTCCTATTGCTGTCTGCAAGTGAGAGAAGCATCAGCTTCAAACATCTTTGTCTTTTTCCTTTCTTCCAAACCAAGCAGCTGGCACCATGCCTATCCTTGAAAGCATTCTCTACCATTGTTGTCATGGGGAGTTCAAGCCCACTGCCGTTGTCCCCCTGAGCAAATACTGGAAGCAAAGAAGAGGGAGCTTGACAAATGGATTAAGTTACCTCTTTGCTCCTCTGTCCCACCTCAGTATGCTCCTTGAACTAAGACCCTTTAGCAGTCATATATACCCTTGAAGCCAGTTTTAGAAGTGGACAGCAACATTACCAGACCAAGATCTTCAGATACCCTGAGGATATTTCAGGCATTTCCAGTAGCCGTAATACTAACTACCGTAGGGACAGATTTTGTCAGGCCTTTCAGCCATTGTGCTGCTGGTGAAAGAGACAGAGAAGGGGGCATGTATAAAACACAGAAATATTGCCCTAGCCTCATGTTGCCTATTTAAGCACAATTGGACACACGCTTCATTCTTTCTCTACCCTTTCAGAGCACCTGGCAATTAAATAAAGCCCTGGGTCTACTCTTTCCTCTTCCCTTTCTTCACTAGCCCATGAAGCAAGTCAAGAAGGGAGAGGGATGAAGGTGGGACTTGAAATGGGAGCAAACAGCTGAACCGGCAGCAATCCCTGCATGCCTACAACAGCTCCCCAGGGCTTCAAGTCCTCAGCCTACCCTTGCAGCAGTGCAGAGTGGGGGTGTGTTGCCCATGGGCCACTCATAATGCTCTTCCATATGCACTCTGCAGCAGCAACAGGAAAGCATAGAAAATTCCAGTGCCAACCTGTCCTGTTAAGCCAAAGCAATCATAAATCCTTACTATGTGTAAGTCTCCTTGAAAACTGAACTTAGCATTTTGTTTACCGTTAGTCTCATCCTCCTGCCCTGTGGGATCCTTTCCTTCCTCTGCTACAAAATTTGTTCAGAAACAGTTTTCTTGGCATTTCTTTAAACAATAGTGCACCAGCCAGTAGAGATGAGTGAGGTAGTCAGGATGGTAAGTCTCTTGAATGACAAAATGACATCCAGTGAATAACCTATGAAAAGTACTGTCTTCTTTAATGTCTGAAAACGTTTGGGCTCTGTCCTGCAATCAATGGGTCTATTCCCTCTGTGTGTTCAGTCTTCTGTTTATTTTATTAAAAACCATATTGTTACTTTAATTCTATTAATCCTCCACAACCTCAAGGGGGATGGCAAAAGCAGCATTCCCTGTCTCCTCATATCAGCATGACAGTGAAATCTATATAGTAATGCCGAATCTGTAAGGGGCAGATATCCCGCTATTTCCATTTCCACCGGTTTCAGGAGAGTTACAGACACATATTCCAGAAGAGGCAAATGGCCTGGTTGCTTTTATTTTTAGAACTGTTATAGCCAGGAATAACTGCCCTCATTTTTACGGACAAAGCTAAATTTGCAGAACTGAAATTTAGAACAATTTTTTCTTCGTGATAAAATTAGTCTCTGTAAGTCATAAAGGTTACAGCAGTAGTTAAGTATACTGGACCTTGCAATGTAAAATGAGTCCTGTAAGGACTCGTTTCAAGGTATAGCATCAGTGCAAACTATTTTTACATTTGTTTCTATTTATAGCAATACAGTTCAAGTAGAATCTGGTTCTCAGCAAACTTTTTATCCCTACCTCATCCTTACATATGAGCTCAGACTTCTTATTAGAAGATAATGGTTCAAAAAGCCATTATAGGATGAATATGCATTTCACTAATATCTCAATAATGGTTTAACACAGAGAAGCAAACACTGATTCAGCTTGCTTGCAGTACTACACAATTTTGTAATGGATTTGGAGCAGGTTCTGATAACTTTAGGTTGGTTCACAGGCAGCCTGGCGGACTTCAGTCAGAAGTCAGCATGCTTGGTGTGTCAGTTTATAAGCAAAGAAAGCAGATGATGTTGATCCTGTATCTCAGATTAGAAATACTACATGTTCGCCAGAACTGGTCTGACAAGTGTTTAACCATAATTACTCCTTTTTTCTCTCTGCAGTACAAAGTTTCAACCAATTTTTTTTTTTAATAGATAGGTTTTATCCAAAATTACTCCTGATTTAACTGACAGTCACTTCAGGTCTGATTCTGAGGCTACAAAAGTAAATTGAAAGTTACCCACTGAAAATTTGGTTCAGGCTTCATTCACATCAGACTCTGGCTAGCCTTCATGAACATTAACTTTGCCCACCTGTGAACTGGCACAGGAAACCCTGAGAGCAAACATTTTACTCTTCTGTGTTGATAAGAGCGTATTTTGCATACTGGAGTGGGCAGGGCGGACACTGTAAGCACATGTAATCTTCTCTGCCGTAGGCCAGATTTTTTGTCCCTTAGTTAAGCAGCTATTTCATTTAAGCAATTACTAATCCTATCTCTATGTATGAGAAAACAAAGAGTATAGTTAGTAAGTCAATAACTTAATCTGACTTTATACAAACCAATAAAACTACACAGCTCACTATCTCAGATAGTGTATATTTAATTACTCAGTGACTTAAGTTTCAAGCTTTAGCACTGGTAATGGCATTGTCCTATGCACATGGTATGAGAGACTGTCCTGCTGTGTTAGACACACCTCCCTTCTATATTATATGTATTTGAACACAATGGGAGAGCAGAAGAGGAGTTTTGTCCTCCAAAGACACTTCCCTTGGCATCACCATTCTGCCAGCCATGCTTCTCTGGAGTAGGCTTACAAAACACATGCAGCTTCGATAAAGAATAAGGGAAAGGAAATAAGTCTTACCAGTGCCAGCAGAGGTACTGCAGAGCATGCCCTAATCCTTCTTCAGAAGACAGAGGGACAAGTGAGAGTGTACAGCAGCTCTCTTATCTCAGCTTTACAGCTCTGAAAAACTCTCACAGCTTTCCTGTTTCTAAAGGACAGAGGACAAACATTTGCCTAACATGGACTGATATTTTCATAAACCCCACCCATTAATGCCCAACCTCCCCATTTTTCAAATACACTTTTTCTGCTCCGTGTCACATAAGTGTTTTCAAGAACAGACATGTTCAGGAAGTTTTATATTGTTGAGTTTTTCTTAAAGTGATATGAGAAGTTGATGTGGCATAGATTTTAGGGCCTTTGACAACTATTTTGAGTGCTGCCATCCTGCTGATGGCAGCCATCCTTACTGTACACGGACATACATGAATGCAAAACACTAGGCAATCCTGGGGGGTGAGGCAGAGACAGACTGGGAAGATGTCCTAATGACATCCAAAACTGGATGGCCTAAACACTGTCAGTTTCACTATCTTCTACACGTATGAAGGGCCAGATACCTATGAGAAGCGAGCCTATCCAACTGTCTGTCAGAAGCCTACGGATGGTGGCGATCACAGAGTTTATCAGAACAGAAAAAATTCCTTATGCCTTCATGAGTCATGGAAACAGCACAAAGTTCTCTCAAACATCAATCCCAATAACAAACAAGACTTTAAAAAAATGAGGTGAGCTAACAAAAAACAAACTCAGCACTGGAAAACTAATGAAAATTACATAGCCAAAGTCTACAAAACTGCTCTGGTCAGACTTGAAAAAAACCTCACATCCTGGCAAACAAATAATCCAAGGTCATAAAGCTGCTTTCAGCAGCACAGTATTCCCAAATACTCAGCTGCCACTTCAGCTAAGGTCAAGACCACTTTCAATAGCCCCAGTCTAACAGCAATATTGAGCAGACCAGTTAGCACGGGTATCACTCCGGGCAAATCTCATACCATTAGCCTCTGACTTCCACTAAGTGTCTTAGGCAAGTAATTTGATTTCTCTGTCACTACACAGTGCCCCTTGTAAATTGAGGGTTTAGCAACTTGGCAAATCTATATTAAGGTATGCATACCACTTTACACATTAATATTGTATATTCCATATGGCCATCTAAAGAAATTCCTCATGGGGGAAGGAGGGGTGAAATATCTTCTCTCAAGCACACGCTATGAAGTTGGAAAGCAACGCTCATGAAGGAAAGGATGCCCTCAAGCAGCACTGATGAAATAGCCAGAACATGAAACTGTGGTCAGGAAGGTTGACTAAATCAACACTTAGACTAGAAAAAAAAATTAGAGCAAGAAAAACCTAGGAATCCAATCTAGAGATCTGAAACATCTGGAGGGGAGCTACTTATGTGTGAATACACATAAATAACACAGGCTGCATTAAATAATTTATCCTTCCCCCTTTTTTCCTCCCAGTCTTCTCCTAGAGTTTTTGGCTTCCTGCCTGAGCAGTGAGGAAGTCCAAAACACTAACCACTGGCTTCACATGTATCTTCAGTCCATTTACTATTCCTCCTTGCTCATGCTTGGGGTTAGATATACAAACTGGAAACTATATAACAGTTTCTGCACAGCAGAGCTCCACTGAGCTCCATCAAACTCCTGGTGTATAAGCACTAACTAGTTTGCACTCTTGCATGGTATTTTACCAGATAGAAACAAGCTTAGCAGCCCTAGTTGTTATTGCAGCAAGATGCAGCAAAATGCTCAGCAAAGCCTGCAGGGACACAAAGTTGGGTTACATGACGTTCATATAGCAAACTCAACTTCATGAAATTATCATCTTTTCTCTAGTGAAATCTCAGCCTCTTTAAGAGTGAAAACCCAGGATGGATCTGCCCTTGTCCTCCCTTGATTTTCAGAGCCAGCAGTGGACCATTGTACAAGAAGACATGAAGTGAGAAAAATTAAGAGAGATGGTTAGAAATCAACCAACATCTTTTCCACAGTTTTTTAACTGTCAGACACTGCATCCCAATGTCTTTGTGACAGCCAGTATGATGCAATTTATTGTTTCCATGGTTCTGAGTCCTGATGAAAATGATAATGAAAGGATTTCTTTGTGTGTTTCAAAGGCAAAATCTCACACTCCAGTGACTGCTGGGTCAAATGACATTCTCACTTTTCACTCCAAAGTTCTCCCATATAGGAAGTAACTTGATTTTTGTTTAGATTTCTGATCTTTCCACTATTTATATTTAATATTTGCCTTTTTCTTTTCTACCAAAACTACAAACTGAAATTACACAAACTCTTTCAAATCCATTGACTTCTATTTCAGTTATCCAATCAACTAACTTTATTGTTAGAAATTAATTCAGAAACTTGTACCTTAATAAACTCCACTTCTATATAAAAAACTATTTTGTTGAAAGAAATAAAATCTTGTGATGAAAACTGTGTACTTGTGATGTACAATGAAAGTTGTACATTTTGAACAAGTCCAGAAGAAAGGCTATCCAAATAGTTTCGGGTCAAGAGCTGGTCAAGATGAACTATTTCTATAAAGTGTTCTCATTTTGTCACAGTTACATTTTTAATGTGGAAAATGTCAAAATATGTTCTAACCAGCTTTAATTCCTTTTCCTCTTCCTCCCTCAGTCTCAAATTATTTTGAGGAGAGTCACGTCCTCTTAAAAGAAATGTCTGTTTGTCACAAACAAATATTTTCAGTTTCTGAGGGACACAACATAATGAATATATTTGCCAAGTAATGGTAAGATGATCTTCAGGCTTGCCAGCTAATGTTCTGCATTTGGTGGGAAATCACAGCACATCCACCTCCTTCTCTCCATGTAGCCTTCCACTTTATAGAAAGAAAGCCTTGGCTGGGACTTCAGAGTGGATATACTTTGCTGTGTCCCTGAGGATGAAAAGCATAAACCTGTCAAATCTGAGGTTATATTTTTCAGTAGTGGTTTTACACAAACACCCCAATGTGGAGGGCTGTGAGCCCTCAAGGCAGGAACCTTTTGCACTCCCCTGGAGAACCAGAGATAAGCAACCTTCCTCGGGTCATGGTGACCTCCCCACATGCCTTGTTTCTTCATGGTAATAGCCTGTACCCTGTTGGCTAATGGGTTTCCACCCCACCCCCTGTTTTTCCCATATAAACCCCTGCTTATACCCCTGACAACAGGGAGTTCTCGTCCCTGGCCTCCCCTTCGCAGGGTGGCTGGACAATAAAGGCTACCTCTGTGGAACTGCCATACAAGGCTCCTGTCTCTCTGTCCCCGAGTTTGCCTTGGGTGATTTCACAAAGAGCTGAATCACAAGAGCTGGAATCACTTGTAGCTGAGAGATTGCTACACCGGCTGAAATCACCCGTCGCCCCGGGAGGCCTGCCAGTGCCCCTGGAAGGGCTGTTCCCTGCGGGACGCTCTCTCTAGGAAGGTCGCGGCGTACCGGTGCTGACCAGCACCGGACCCTCGACGACACCCCAATGGCCAAACTTCCCTCCTTATCTCAGTGCAAACCTTCTGAGTTCAGAGCATCAGACAGAGTTTAGGATTCTAAGCAGCATAGCATGTGCTTAGAAATAAGCACAGCTTCCACTCTTTTGCTGATAAAGGCAGACTTACACTTGAAATTAAGCAAGCTGGACTCAACCCTTCAGTGATAGATTTTCTGTCAACTTTTTTTGGATAATATTTTAAATTTTCCTTCCCAATCTCCTGTTAAAAAAACCTAAAACAACAACACAACAATAACAACAACTCAGCTCAACTCAGCTTCTTCCTCAGAGATTTAAAGCCACAAATGTCTTCTGTACAAATAAAAAGTTTGGTTGATGACCTGTGACACCAAAGGGAAACTATTCTTTTCAGAGCTACTTCTAAAATACTAGGCAAAAAAAGGAGAACATTTTTCAACAGAACAGTCATAAATAAGGAGCTATTTTCATGTGTGCATGTGTCTGCTCTTCAATGGGTGCATATGGGGAGTGTACTAAATTAGAAGAAAGAGCTGAAAGTATATTTTTCTAGCATTGTCTGTGAACTTAGCCAGAAACATGATAAAGAACTAATCTGGATGGTGAAAAACTAATATGAGTTCTCTTGCAACCCAGGGCACAAATACTTCATTCTGTGCTCTTGCTGTGCCTTTTCTGCTACTTTTTTTGCCACACAAGAGAAGCTGGAGTGCTAAAAACAATTTGTGAAAACAGCATATAAATGACAGGAATTTCCCTGTCCTGTGACAGCATGCTCCCTAGAGATATCTGGTTGGTTGGAAAGTTTCTGAAGAATTTTCTTTCCCCAGCGAAAAACAGGGTTGTGTTGAAATTGAGATTCTTCTGAGACTGAAGCTTTCACAAACTGGGATTTTTTAATGTGCTTTTTCTTTTTAAAATTGTTCTTATACAAGCACATTTATAAATACTCTAGTATTTTCACATTGCATTTTACCACTCTGCTACTGTGTTACAACTGGCAAACATTGCTCAGCAACTACGGGAAGTGGGTAACTCCCCCCTTTTTTCTTTATTACTTTTAGATCTTTATCAATAACAAAAGTTTGCAGATCTTTGCATAGAAAATAGTGAGCTAGAAAGTGGTACTGTAACTTTAGGAATTTAGGTGATTCCAGAATTTAGATAACATTTTCAAAACAGACATAATCTAGGACCTCTACAAGGCCATAATTTTCTATTTCTCCATGCCTGCCTACAAATTAGTACCACGGTCCTTGCAAAATTTGTTGGCTGTTATCATTCCTTAAGTGCCATTCATAGGAGGAGATAGAAAATTACGTATTTTATAAACACAATTCAGATCATAAGCCTTTTAGATCCTATAGAAAGATTAGAAACAATCTATTAGTAAGCGCAGAATGACCATTGTTTTCCAAATCAAATATATCTTCTGTACAGATGATTCTAGTATCACTTCCATAATTTAATTTTATCCTTACAGGAATCTGCTCATTATAAGGAAAGGATGAAGCCAGAATGGATGCCACAGGCAAAATGCTTTATGTAAGAACAAGTATTTTGGGGTCACACAGTATTTTCTTTAGTTTTTCAGCATTTGTGACATCCTCAGTAATATTTCTTGGGCATATATATTTCCAGTATTGAAGACAGGTGATAATCTTCTAACATACAGCAACTCTGAAATATTCCAGTTCGTCTTAGAAGATTACTGCAAAAAAAAAAATACTGAGTAAGTAGTGCAACAGCATTTGGACACAGAAATGTTTATTAAAAGACCTGAATAATGATTATTTGAATAGATGTGCAAATTTCCACCAGCAGAGGTCATTTTCACTCTAAAATGAGTTAAGGAGCTCATAAAAAGCTGTCTTTTTACCTAAGGGAATATCTTAAAAACAGTCCCACTCCTTGCAGTATTCATCATCAAAGCAATATTGGGTAGGATATGAACAAAACCTCTGTTTTCACATTTCTTGTACATATGGGATTGGTAAATTTAAGTGACCCTGCTGGCTTAAATATTTTTTCCTGAACATTTATATTTTTGGGGGAAAAGCTTGCCTATGCAACACTAAAACTTCCTAGAAGTCTCAGTCAAAATGCAGTGGGCAAATGGGAGCCACCTGTTTTCTTCTTTTTTCTCATGTCTACTAGCATCAGCTGTGACTCCCTTCCCAGAAAGACAAATCCCACCCTCATATAACTTCCCTAGTGGCATGGCTGTCATTGAGGGGCATCTCTGACAACCAGACTGTGCTCACAAGGATATACATGCATATAATTTGTCTGAAGATCAAATTATGAACTAATACATACTGACATTTGAGTTTGAGGAAGGTAGTTCCTTTTAGGTTTTTAGCTTTAACAACAGTAAGAGTTATTTAGAAAGGATCAGGAATTTTTTAAAATAATAATTAAAACTTAAGAAATATCTCTTAGGCACAACCATGGCATGAACGTGAGAAAGCATTGAACTGTTGTACTGTAAAAAATTAAAAATACAAACAAAGGGAAATGGGTAACACAATGATTCAGGTAAGTGGACATGTATGGGAGGAGGGTTGATAGTAACTATTCATCATATAATCATACTGGGAAACACATATGTGCTGGTTAGCAGGGAGCTCAGATTTTTGGGTTGTCTTGTTAACTTATGGGTGAAAAGATGCTTAGAGAAACATTTCTCTCTACATTGTCAAACTGCCATTAAAATATAAGCACTCACCGGCCAAACTCTACTATTTAGTTTTTCCCTTTACTGAAAATACAAATTTCCAATACGGATACATTGTGCTATCTGCTGATGAAATGCAGTATAAAACCAGTACTGTTTAACATTATTACAGTGCTTATCATCTGTAACATCACATGATTTTTTTCCACACCCCAGCAGAGGTGAGGATTCCACTGCACTAGACACTGTGTCTATAAGAACGCACTGTCTTTGAAGTGTGTAAAAATATATACATTTAAATAATTCCTAGCAACGTGAGGAGCATCATTTTATATTTCTTTTGTAGTTCTAGCACATTTTTCTAGTAAGATACATCCTGACCAGAGAGATCAATTGTCCCTGTCTTTCACACTTAGCGTTTTTGTGAACTTCTTACCCCAAGACCTACCATGAGAGTAGATGATGCCTATGAAACTACAGATACAGAATCATAGAATCATTTAGGTTGCAAAAACACCTTTAAGATCATTGAGTCTACTTATATTTATGTAGCTATGTAACATTTGACTTCATAGTAGTATAATGCAGTTAGAAACAACTTACAGGGAAAACGTTATAATATTTTCATTGTAGATCCAGTGTACATGTGGCTCTCCCATACTTGAAAGAGACCAGCTGGATATGCTACCTTGTCTGTCCGGTGTTTTGAGAAGGCCAATATATGTTGGCCAGGAAAGAAATTCCATTGCAAACTGGACTGTGGACAGGTGGTGTCCTGCACAATAACACACTCAGCAAAGATAGGCTTGAGTTTGATCCAAAGCACCTGAAAGACAATGGTAAAACTTTGATTGGACCCAGCAACAAGGATAGCAAGGGACAGATTTTGTTTATAAGTGTCACAAAGAGTGTTATGGGGGGCAGCATGAAAGAGGGAGGAAAGGATGTGAAATATCCTTCTACGTCTGAAAACAATATCCCTATTTCTCATTGATTTACAGCAAGGACTGAAAGGGCAGTTGAAGGAGATTCATTACTTTGCCTGCTAATCAATGCAAAGACATATTTTTCTGTTCCTCTATGTCATAATTTTTTATTTCATCTAGTTGGTTTTTTTTTAAGATTGCCAGATGTCCCAGTTTCACTGAGACAATCCTAGTTTTGAAGGTACATCCCATCTGCTCTTGAAAATAGTTTTGTCCATTTTTGTCTTGTTGATTGTGTACTCTTAGATCAGCCAGCCAGCACAGGACTGCAGGAGAGAGGCTGATAAATTATTGTAAAATTATAAAAAGCTGTACATATTCCTCCAATACTGAAAATTAATTATGTAGGGACACTTTCTCACAAAACATAAATGGTCACTGTGACACACAAGAAATCATGATTTCCCACCATTAGTGCCACTGCTGCTCAGAGATTGCCCCTTAATGTGCATACATTTCAAACTGGAAGCCATAGTTCTACCCTTTCTAGGGTACCTGAGCTCCAGCCACAGAGGGACCTCTGGACTTGTGGATGGTGCAGCCAAGAAAAGACATCCTCTAAACTGTGTGGAAGGACAACATTGCAGGAAAACCTCAAACCAAGAGCCAGGCTGGATGCAACAGCAGTGCAGATGAGCAGCAGTGACACTGCTGCATCCCCCACCCAGGAAAGTCCCACATGGAAAGGAGGTTACAGGCTGATTAGCCCAAAGCATATCCAGAAAAAGTGGAAGCTCACTCCTAGAGTTCAAGCTCTAGGTCTATTATGCAACTGCTAGATCCCATTAATGTATTACATTATAAAGTTTGTATCACAATAGCTCCAGCTACTGAAGCAAGGGTAATCTTTAAGAATCAAAGCTGTTCATTTAAAGAGTTTGCAAAAGACTTGACAACTTCTACACAGATTGTGCTGAAACTAAATGCATAAAAGTTCTTAAAGTTAAGCAGCATCTTTGCTCGATCTTTCTTCTCCAGCGTGTGGGGAATTAGAGGGAGGAAAAAAGCTATAGTTTTCACTGTCCATCAATACAAACAAATATTTTAACACCTTAAGAATTAGAAGTATGTTAAATATATTTCAGCTAGTACATATAAATTACTGTTTGTACATTTATAAACAATTCAAACCTTCTCTTGAGAATAACAGCATAGAGGAGTACAAAGTTTCTCATGGGAGAGAGGATTTACCTAGTGATAAGAGTTCAAAACAAGGAAGAATAGAATACTAAAAAAGTAAAAACCACCAAGGTTGCTTACATGAAATCTAAACGGAAGATTATGTCCATGAAACTCAGATGCCTAGAATAAGACTCATTTGTCCAAATGACTGATATCAAAGGGAGCCAGGCTCAATAAACTCACCAGACAGCAAGAGTGAGATGGGATGCATTCCACTCCTGTTTGTAGAGTTTAGAAAGCCACCATAGCTGCCCAGTTGTAACGACTGATGCACAGACTCAGATCAGCAGGGATACTGAGACATTTATTGTGAGAAACAAGCTAGTTTTATACACTTCTTCAAGACACATGTCTTGGGGTGATTTTATGATAATACTGTATTCTGCTGTTGTCTGCTTATTGCCCAGAAATGGGTCCTGCAGCTTTAAGCTGAGTCCAGAAGAGGGGGGAGAGAAGCCAGGCAAATTCTTCAGCACAGTTTATGTTCAAGGACTCACACACACTCCCCTGCGTTCTCGCCGCTGCAGAGCCGGGGGAGCACCTTCCTGCTTTTAGCTAGCCTGTTAGCTGAGGCAAGAAATTTTCCCATACCAGCAGACCGAAATCCCCCGGTAACTTCTTCTTCCTCTTCTGGAACTGTTTGGCCCAGCTGTGATCCAAGAACCAGATCATCGGACGCCGTGGGCCGGCAGGGAGGCTGTGGGGATGCCGCATCCTGGCCTCGGACCTTGGGAGGGGCTGAGCCAGCAACAGAGGGAACTCTGAATCCACCAGCTTTCTCCACATCGAGGAGGTTTATTATCTGACATTACTCATATTTTTCCTGTGCCCTGTGCTGGCACTCTGCTTGTTAAATAAATAGTTTTTTCACTTTCATCCAAGAAATTCCTTTCATATTGGTGGGGGAAGGGAGTGCTGAAACCTGTCTTCTGGGGAGGAGACATCCCTTCCAGGGCATTTCCCCCTAAACTTATCTCAAAAGCAAGACAACACAGTAATTCCTTATATGGTATTTTTCACTAAGGGACCTATCACACATTGCCACATCAGCAACACACTTTAATGTCCTTATATGGGGGTGATCATGTGCTGTTCACTCCTGGGGCAGGCTCCAGCAGGCTCCTCTCCATAGGGCGTCTGCTGTGCGGCATTTCTTCTCCCCAGAGTGAGGCGGAGACAAGCTTCTCTGTGCTGCCATGGAGTTCTGCATGCGTGTCCCACAGCCTGTAGCTCAATTCCATCTTATCTCCCTCTACAGCTCCCCCTTTTTTGTTTTCAAACTGTACTACCATAAGTTTTTCAATGCCTGATCAACCATACGAACAAAAATCATGAAACAAAACACTCCCAACATCACAACGTTTGACCCACCACCCGAAACAAACAAGCTCCATTCATCTTTTCCCCTCAGTTTCCCCATGAGCTGTTGATGAAGCCGGAGTAACCAAGGCTGGTCAGACCACTCTTGCAGGTACCCACTGTGGACTGGAATCTGTGGAAACACAAGCATATCCTCGCCTCCAGGTTATCAACAGAAAGGGTCCTTCCCATTTTCCACTTTCAAGATTCTTAATAAGTACTTGAGCTTTTTCTAAGTGAGACTGTGATCCTTTAAAATGCTGTTGGACAGAGATTAGGTCATTCTGAATGCGATTCAAAAAATTAAGAACATATAAGGCTTTTTTCAGTCTTTTGTGGGGGGTATATCCCATCCCTACACTCCCCTTTTTTTATTTTAACAACATGGACTTGAGAGTGCTATGGGCCTGTTCAACAATCACTTGACCCCTAGGGGAATGTGGAATACCCATGACATGGCGTACCCCCCACAAATGAAAAAATCAGCCATCTGTTTGGATGTATAGGCTGGCCCATTATCAGTCTTTATGGAGACAGGTACTCCAAGGGCTGCAAAACTGGACAAAAAATGACGCTGAACGTCTTTTGCATGTTCACCTCTGTGGGCGGAAGCAAAAATACATGTGGAAAAGGTATCAATCATAACATGAACATATTTCAACCAACCAAATTCAGGAATATGTGTAACATAACATAACTTCTTTTACTATGAACAGTAAAACAATACATCTAATAAAACAATAAGTGCATACTGAGCAAAAATAAGCAAGGTAATGTCATCAACTGCCTAAATACTTTACCATCACCCAGAGTCTGCAATTGCTGGGGAGCCCCATTTCACAGTGGGATCTGGAAAACCTTTCCCGGGCAAGTTGTCCAAGTTTGCCTCGAAAGGGGGGTCCAGCTTTTATAAGATCGAATCAGCAAGTCAAGGTGACTTGATTACATTTTTAGTGCAGAAACACCTCGGTTTGATGGTATGCTTCCTGACCAGCCAAGGCCAGGACTTGGCCAGGGCCTAAGCCTTGACTGGAAGGGTTTCCCTAAAATACCTACAAGCAAACATCTATTAGTATCAGTTGGGAACATGACTTCTCAAGAGCTTATCTTCCCCATGAACAGGGGGACAGATCAAAATACCCAGTAACTGGTAACAATACACATCTCCTTCCCATGAATGCAGACAGTGATTTAACAGACAGAACCTTGGGAAACAACTTGCTATTACAAGGAAATGTTTCTGCCCATGGACAGGAACTGAAAATATGCAGTATAGAAAAGAGTTAATGGTTTTGTGTAATTTCAGCTTGAAAGGACAGTTTACAAATCAGGATTACTACAAGAGCATCCATAACACGGCCATTACAGAGGCAATACTGAAGGCTCCTCAACAAAGTATGAGAAGGCAAATGAATATTTAATTGACCAGAAAACCCTTGCAGGGCAACCTGAAAAGCCAGTGAGTGTTGCTGCAGCCAATCTAAATAATGTTGGGTTATGGGTAAGTAGATAACAGAGGGATCAGCACAATCAAGTTGCGGCAGGCACTGTTGACCTTTCTGTATTGACAATGAAATCAGTTCTATGTGGGAAACTATGGTTTTTCCAAATTGATGCAACAAAAAAATCAATTCTAAAATAACAGGGCGGTCACAAGGTGGTATGGTAAAAAAACCAGTTCCTGAGATCAATGACAATGAGGGTCCAAGATTGTGGCAACATCACAGGAGAGAGGAGCCCTGGCTGTAGGGCTCCCATAGGCACAATAACATCACTGATCCTCCCAGGATCGTGCAGCAATCTACCATCCTCCACTCACATTCCGAACAATGAAAACAGGAGAGTTCCATGGACCAGCCACAGGAACGGCACGTCCAGCCCTCAACTGCTCCCACACAAGCCAGCACAAATGCCGCAGTCCCTCCTGACGAAGGGGCCACTGGTCTACTCAACTCTCTTCTCCAGCACAGCATTGGCTCATGAGGGTCCACAGGAGACTGCAATCCATAGCAGGCAGGCAGGCGGGCAGCTCAGGACTGCGCCAGCGGGTGCTCGCTAGTGCTGCCAGGCTCCATGGCTCGCCTTCTCACTTGCCACATGCAGAGAGTCGTTCCCGCCCCACCGGATCCACTGTGATACCAGCCCACCACTTGCCACTGTCCCCTGGCTATGCCATGTGCTCAACTGCTGCTGCTGTGGCATGGTGCTGTGCAGCCCCGCATGCCCCCTGTCACTGCCGCCGCCACCACTACACTCTCACAGAGGGCAGGTGGAGAGGGAATACGCTGCTGGGACAGGCTCCCCCGGCTCTTGCCACTTGCTGCAGCACTGCTCCAGCTTATCTCGCATGGTGCGGGGCGGCGCGAGCTCTTTTAAATCCGCATCCCCCTCTGCAGCAGCTTGTTGTCTCACCACTGCCCATCGATCATTCAGATTGGGCGGGAAAAGGTCAGGTTCCCCTCCAGGATCAAATGGATCAGGGGACCAGGGGCTGTCTGCCAGTTCTCCTCCCACAGCCCTGACAAGCTTAAGATTAGAGCCTTGTGTTTCACTCAATGGCGGCGCAGAAGGGGCCAGCACGGCTGCCAAGGCGGCACAAGCATCCTTCTTTTTCCGGTCTCCAGGTGCCGCGTGCACCATGAGCACCTTGCATACTGTCCACCACGGACACAACAGCTCTTCCAGCACTCTGTTGCCCCACGTAGCTTGGTACCACAAAGCATCCCCTAAACCCCATGTCCAAGGGTCAAAAACATTGGTATTATTTTAAGTTGGATCACAGTCTTTAGCCCATAACAAGAGTCTGTTCAAATCTCTAGATTCAACTTTCCTGCCGTGCTTTTTCAAAATCAGTTTCATGGTATCTGGGACGTCCTTTTGTTCCTGGGATACACCACTCATCATAGTTCTCAGCTGCTTACCTTCCATCCTGCGGAAAAGTCTATTGGCGCACCACAGGCTTCATTTCAGCCCCCTTAGAGTTCAGCCGAGTGTCGTTACTGGTACAACCGCTAGGTGCCTATCATGTCCCAGATTCAGGGCACCATTTGTAACAACTGATGCACAGACTCAGATTGGCAGAGATACTGAGATGTTTATTGTGAGAATCAAACTGGTTTTATACACCTCTTCAAGACGGTATTTCCTTTTATGATATTAAGTACTAACAACATATTTACTTTAGACCACTGTCGCCGAGGGTCCGGTGCTGGTCAGCACCGGTACGCCGCGACCTTCCTAGAGAGAGCGTCCCACAGGGAACAGCCCTTCCAGGGGCACTGGCAGGCCTCCTGGGGCGACAGGTGATTTCACCAAGTGTAGCAATCTCTCAGCTACAAGTGATTCCAGCTCTTGTGATTCAGCTCTTTGTGAAATCACCCAAGGCAAACTCAGGGACAGAGAGACAGGAGCCTCGTATGGCAGTTCCACAGAGGTAGCCTTTATTGTCCAGCCACCCTGCGAAGGGGAGGCCAGGGACGAGAACTCCCTGTTGTCAGGGGTATAAGCAGGGGTTTATATGGGGAAAACAGGGGGTGGGGTGGAAACCCATTAGCCAACAGGGTACAGGCTATTACCATGAAGAAACAAGGCATGTTGGGAGGTCACCATGACCCAGAGGAAGGTTGCTTATCCCTGACTCCTCCAGGGGAGTGCAAAAGGTTCCTACCTTGAGGGCTCACAGCCCTCCACAGACCACAGCAGAATCGTAAGGGACTAATACTGTCTGGAAACAGTAATTTCCCCTGCAATACTTATTTGGTACAGAAACCATTTTGAAGGGCTGGAGTACAGAAATGAGAGTATGATTCTCTGGCTCTCTTCTGGGATAAAAAAATCTAGCACAAGAACAGTGTTATTTTTTCCCTCTGCATTTCTAACCTATGAGAGGAAGCTAAAAGTGTTCATCCTGACTTTCCAGCTCTGTCTGCAACAGTCAGTTGTCTCACCAGTCAATACACTCCTTCTGCTTCCCGTTCCTCACGATAAATGTCTTGCGTCCAAACACAAGCTCATTGGAGCAGAAAAAGTTCTTTTTTTTCTTGCACTGCAAGGTGCAACTTACATGCAGGTACTATGACACCTATCTCCCATTCTGCTGCAAGGCTCCTTGAAGCACAGCCCATGACACCTCCACATCTCTTCCGGCACTGTAGCAGTCTGGTCTGGCCTGGTCTGAGCTTGTTCAAAGTTGAAGGAAGTATCTCAGTAAGTAATATAGCAATTCCAGAAGTAGCACTGTTGTCCCTAAAAGCAGGATTCATCACCTAGTGTGCAGTAAGCCAATCTCATACACAGACCTGAGGTATTTATTTATTGTTTGCTCAAAGATTGTTGCTAGGTGATAAATCCACAAAGATAGCACATTGATTTTCAAAATTTTACTTTATGTATACAGTTTAGCAAACATAGGAATCATGGTATATCAGCTGCAAGTTACCTAATTTCCTTGTTAATTAGTATTCTTCCTTCTATTGGTTAAATGATTGTTGGGGTTTTAGGAGTTCCCCTTTTGGTTTTGGTTTGTTTGTTTTTTTTTTTTCTCTTAAGAAATTCTCCCCGTACATGTTGCTAGGAGACAATAACAACTGGATACTTAAGAGAGACAAAAGACCTGGCCGCAACTCTAGGGAGGGGTCCAGCTCGCTACTCTCTTCTACTTAGGGTTTTCTCATGTAGGGCAGACATGCCTCGAGATTTGGACTGGCGAAAAGGGGTTGGATGGAGCCCCTAGGTCTCTTGTGCTCTCGGCCTTCAGAGGGGAGAGAAGCTGCGGTCACTGTGGGGAGAATTCATCATCAGCTTGGGGTTCTGCCTTCTGCTGCCTTCCTGCTACCGTGAGTGGAGCTCTGCTTGCTGGAGCGGCCGTTACATTGGGACCCTATTTAACACCCTACGTCACTAAAAAGGGACTTTCTCACCATCTGCTCGGGTGCCTCAGGGAAAACCCTGGGATCCCAAGCCCACCTTTCCCTGCCCCGCTGGGAGCCAGGCCGCGGCTGTCCTGCCCCTGCCGTTTCTTTGC
>VZTE01006574.1:68182-78487 GCA_013397775.1 Eulacestoma nigropectus
TATACACACGTATATATATTAGTAAAGAACTGTTATTCCTTTTTTTCCTATCTTTGCCTGACAGCTCCTTAATTTCAAAATTATAATAATTTGGAGGGAAGGGGGGTTACATTTTCCATTCCAAGGGAGGCTCCCGCCTTCCTTAGCAGACACCTGTCTTTCAAACCAAGACAATAATTCTCTTGCTTCTCATTCTAATTACCCTGCATGATCAGTCATTCTCTTGTGTCTGTGGGTTTCTTGAGTCAGTGGTCACAATCTCACCCTGCTGGAGTCACCTTTTACCTAGCTGGGACTGATTTCAGCACAGTTACTGAGATGGCTTTGTTACTTTTTTCTTATCTCTGCCAAATGTCTTTGAGGTCTGCCCAAGATCAGTAGCATTTTTTTTTCCAAACTCTGCTGTAAAACCCTAGACCTAAACTAACTAAGCAATACAGTCCTTCCCCTCCCTTTGAGCCTATGAGGCCTAGGTTTTGATTCACTGGTAAGTCAAGACCCTGTTTCACAATCTCATTTACTTTCTTTTTAACTGTCTGGGTACATTATTAACCATATCTGATTCTTGAGATATCATCAGTGCCTCTATTTACACAAAAGATTTACAGAAACTCTTTCAGACTGCTGCATTCTGTGTTTTCACTAATGATGCCAGCAGTTTTTCATTTGGCATTTTTTCTATCTGTGTTTAAAAGACTCTAAAGTAACAAAGATGCACAGATACAATTCTAGGTACATGGGGTGGAGCAGCACAAACAAAGTTTCTTTTAAGTTTTCACGTCTCTACATGGTTATTCTGTTGCTTCCAATCAAAGATATGAAAGGCATTTTCACTCAGTAAACAATCTTTAGTGTCACTCGTAAGTCGTTACATTATCTGTAAATAAAAAACGACACCTGGTGTTTCTATAAAGCTATTCTGGTTTTGGCGCCCCTTAGACCTGTCTTTTCCTACTGGGTAAAATACACACTTTTGTCCTAATATGTGCCTGCTGAAGAGTAGTAGGTAAGTATGGATAAATCTTATAGTTCAGGTATACTGAAACTGCCACTTCCGGGATGTGTACCACATACACTCTTGTGATTTTTACCACAGACACTGTCTGCATACATGCAATTTATCTGAAGTCCTTCCAATACTATCCACTTACTGCACAGCAAATATGCAAGTATTTCTGTCAAGAAAACATGCTAGACTCACCCTTCTTATAAAATGAAGTTCCCACAGTTTGATGCCTGTAAACTATGCCTCATGTCAGTTCAGCACTTCACTGCATGGTTAGACATGCAATTTAAATACCAAAGGAAATGCATTTTTTGTATCAGAACTTTTGTCATTGCATAGTCTGATCTGGATACAGAGAGGTCAGGATATGGGTAAAAAAAACACAAATGAGGCTCACTCTCCCTTGCTTTCTAAGAAATGCTAATGATGAACATGTTCCTGGCCTCACAGACTTTTCACTCTCAGGGAAGCACAGGAGCCCACTAAAAGGGTTCTCTCAGGCTGCCTGCCTCAGGTCAACCTTTCTGTTTGGCTCCTATGCTCTGGCATGGTCTCATATGGTTTTAAGACTCTTCCACTGCTCAACCCCTGCTCTTTGCTCCTGCTATAGGGAAAAAAAAAATCACTGGTTGATTACTCATGACTTTTTCTTCTTTTGCTAAACACCCTCAGCTGGGAGTATGAGCACAGAAGATACCTGAAAACTGCCCCCAAACAATTTCTGGGAAGATGTTAATCTAAATCCATTTAGTCAGTTTCCTGCTTGGTTATCCAGTATGCCCGTGCTCAGCAAGGGTAATGTCTTCATGCAAGGAAATTCTGTGTCTCAGCAGAATAGTACCTATTGTCCTGATTTGAAAGACAGGTGTCTGCCAAGGAAAGAGGGAATCTCCCTTGGAATGGAAAATATGACCACCTTCCCTCTGGATTATTATAACTTTGAAATTAAGGGGCTTTCAGGCAAAGACATGGGAAAAGGAATAACAGTTCTTTACTAGTATGTATGTGTATAACAAGGCAAACAAACAGCAACAATGGCAGCAACAACAAACAAACCAGAAAACCCAATAAACAGTCTCTTCCTGCTCTTTAAGCACTTTCCCCTTTGCTGTAGTTACAGTCACAGCCAGCAGGGGTGCTATTGGCTCCTGGCCAGGCAAGGCGGGTGCGGTGATTCCCCCGCGGCTGCAGGGGGCGCTGTGGTGCGAGCTCAGAGACCACGAAGTTAATGGCGCCTTGGCCGAGATGGGAAGTCATGGGCAGCAGCTGGTTGCCATTGCTGGGTTACCGCGCAGAGATGGCCCATATGGTGACATCCCACACATCGGCTCCAGGACCCACCCCCCCAAATGGCCAGGAAACAAAAAAAAAAAGAATTAATCAGAGTTGCAGTGCAGGAAAATCGCAGCAGACCGGGATCTCAGAATCCAACACACAGGAGAGGCCACAGCAACACGCTGCGGACAGAGGGTCCGGTGGGAGCCGATCTCGATGTTTCGGCACCACACGCACTTGTTCTGAGCTCCGAGCAGTTGGGCGGCAGGGAAAACGACAAACAGCTCCTCCAAATCTGGAAACCAGACCGACCAAAAACCTAGCCCCAAACCTCTGGATTAGCCCCCTCACCTTTTATGGCTGTGTCGGTGTTGATGGAGAACTGCTGCTTGTTCCACGGAGGACCCTTAGCCAGGGAACTCCTGGCGGTGCTTCTTGGCACCTTGCCAGTCAGCTCTCTCACCCGTGCGATGGAAACACACAGCCACGCTCACACTGAGCTAGCCAGCTCAGGCGACACTAGAAGTAAATGAGTAAGAGGTGGCCCCCGCATGGGGCACCGAAGTTTATTTTACCTGGATGCTGTCCAAGACAAGAAGGGGTAGACTTCCATTCGGAACAGACTTATAAAGGGGTACAGGAGAGAGGCAGGGTATACAAGAACAAACAATGGGAATAAGGAGGGGGAGGAGTTGGGGTTGGATTACATCCTTTTATGGGATACAAGGGGCATCTGGCTGCTGGCCGATCAGACAGATTGAATCTCCATATGGTCACAGATCAATGGAGGAGGCCCTTCTCACTGAGATAGGGGAGAGTGTTACACTTTGGAGCCTGTCCACCATCGGGCCTTCTCTGTACGTGGGCTCTTAGGCCCCCCAGCCACAACAGCTATTGGTTCAGCCCATGCAACAACCTTTTCTATCGCGTTATCAGTTGTAAGCCACCCCAAATCAGGGCCATTTCAATGGAATGTTGTGACACCTAGCTACATATTTTGTTTTCTTAAGTATCAGTAGTTATTGTTTCCTAGCAAGATATGGGACGAAATTCCGTGAGGGAAAGAAACAAAAGGAAAAATCCTAACCCCCAACACCTATTTTATCTCACAGATAAGATTACATGTTGGATTTTTCAAACTTGTTATTTAAAGTGATGGCACAGTAGCTCCATGTCTGCTATGTGCGTCACTAGCAGACAGGATACTTCCTAGTCCTAAATGTAAAACAACTCTCCTGTGTTTTAGTTCAAAAAGCCTAGAGAGGCAGTGAAGTCTTAGAAACTGTGTGCATAGATAGTCGCTGGCACCTATTTGCTAGAGAAATTGTATGAAAAGTCTTTATCCAAAGTCATCCTATCTACTTGAAGGGTCTGGAGATTATGTATAAACCGTGGCCAGTTGTACTTTTTTCTGCAATCGTTTTAATACGGATCACCTCCATGATAACATTTCTGAGTGTCCACGACTTCTAAAACATTTTTCTTTATGCCTATATTTTTCTTAGACAGGTGGACAACAGAGTCTCAGAGGAGATAAATTACATACTTCAGACCACCTGAGAAGTCTGGAGCAAGGAAAGACTTCACACGTCATCCTTCTCAGGCCCCTCATCTGCCTGTTTTCAGAGAATCAGAAATAAAACATATACAAGAGCAAATTGCCCGGAGCAATACCACCCCAAATACGAATATTTACGTGAATAGTTTTGCATAACATATTCCTATTCTGGCAGGGTATTTCACCCTTTCAGGTCCTCTCTGCTTCAGGTTAAGAATACTTGAAATTGCCAAAACTTTGGGGCCTTTCTGTCTACAAAATAGATTGTGCATGTGAATATCACCAGGTGCTGCTGACAGTACAGGAGCCCCCGTCATCATTGCTGTGGCAGATGAGGCTGTGCACACTTTGGTTTTACACATGTAAACCACTTACTCAGTACGAAGTGGATATATTTTCTCTAATGTGAATAAAACCATTTCAACTTCTGCCTCTGACTTCACAGATTTGAAAAATCAAACAGACCCACTAAGGAAACTAAATTATCTTTAAAAAGCTAATCTACTCAGCTCCATTTTCCTGGAATTTAAGGAAGGGAGGTAACAACAGAATTCTCTTATATAACCATGACTTGAAAGTATATAAAATGAGAGAAACTGAGATGGTTCCCAACTGTCACAAGAAGAAACGTAAGAGTGTCAGATAAGTAATGTGTCGCTTCAGAGACAGGAGGATTATGTTTCTCTGCTTGATAAAATTGTCTCTACCTGGACAGATTTCCAGTTGTGTCATCCACATTAAGGGGAGCATTACTAGATGAATTACTGAGGTCTACAAAGTAGTCAGTGACACTACTGTCTAAACATATTAAGTGTGGAGTATGACATTTAAATCAGGGAGGGAAGAACCTGTAAGACTTTGAGGCCTGCAAATCTTTCCAGCTATTTTGGATATACTAGTTTTCCCCATATGTCATACCATCACATTCTTCCTAACAGAAAATCTGGTTGCAGTCCAGTTACCTCTGTAACAGGAGTAACAAGGGACTAACTCATTGCAAGTGTTTTTATCTAGTGCAAGCAATGGTCCTAAAAACTTTTAAAAGTTTTTTAAAACTTTTTTTAAAAGTTCCTGAATGTGTGGTATCAAGGCATTTCAGAATGAAGATGCTTCAGTTGAATTTTAAAATTGAACCTGCAGTATTTAATAGCTCTCCCGCTTTCCTAAATTTTTCAAAATATTATTTGATTTCTATAATGAAAAAAAAAAAAAGCTTTCAGTAAAATAATGCAGTTTGGCAAAATCAAGGCAATTTTACTTTGAATTCCTTTATTTTTTTGTCTTGCTTTTAGAGTTCAACAAATTCCAGCTAAACCCACCATTTTTGTTCCAGCCAAAAAGAAACTGCTTATAAAAAGGCATTTTCAAGAAGAGGCCTCTGTCAGCCTTTACACAGATATTCGATCACTGCATTGTACACAGCTCTGCCTCTTAAATTTTCAACTTGTAAAAATCTGCTGAAAGCAGAGGTCAGAACCACTGATGAAGGTAGCAGCTTGTGTAACAATAACAGGATGTGGGACTAACAAAGTGCTTATTATTTTTTGAGGGTGACGGTATACTTTTTTAGTAGCTATTAATCCAACCTTTGCAGGTAAAGCAGAATATACTGTCAACAATTACAATTCTGTTAGCATAGAATACCGTCATCTACCCCTTATGTGCCATACATAACTCCTTCCCATGCCTATCCATTGGTGACTACATCTCTCCTAGTAAAATAACTGGCACTGACCAAGTCATTAATGTTCACTGAAGTTGTCAGCCGATTTTCTCTGCTGAGAGCTGGAGACAGCAGCACTTGGGAAGGAACAGACAATGAGGATTATGCATTAGCTGTCCAACTGCAAGCAGCCTTCCCTCGAATAAGTGAAGATGCAAACACATACTTCAGAGTTACTATCCTGTAAAGAAGGTGCTACTGCCAATTCAAGCTGCTACACAGTTTTGAAGACGTGGTCCCAAACAAGACCAATTGCTAGCTGAAGTAATCTAGCTGCAAACATCACACGCCTGTTTGCTACCTTGATTCCTCTGAACAAAAGCTACAAG
The DNA here is from genome assembly GCA_013397775.1 of Eulacestoma nigropectus. Classification (NCBI taxonomy): domain Eukaryota; kingdom Metazoa; phylum Chordata; class Aves; order Passeriformes; genus Eulacestoma; species Eulacestoma nigropectus. Next base: position 74,074 of record VZTE01006574.1, read on the forward strand.
TCAGGCTGCAGCATGAGCTCGGTGACCTTGCTAGCTAAGCCCCACATATGAACATGAGTGCAACATCAGCGGTCCAGGAAGTCCTTCAGGCTCAATTTAAATTTTATTACAGCCATGAGTTAAAAACATCATTTGCTTTAATCGGTATAATTGTCAGAGTGTAAGTGCACAGCCAGGGGTGAGTAATGCTGCTGTGAAACACACAGTGTAGAAGATAGAAATTCCCCCAAAACACTTTGCTGACACTAGCCAATGCCTAGGTGCTGCATTTTTCTTTTTGCATCAATTTCTCTTCCTAGTCTTTGCAACTGTTTTTTATGGTTTTCCAAGAAAGAAGAGGGCCCAAGTCAATGTTTTGAATCATGAAACCCAGTTTCAAGACTTATATAAATGGGCACCACTGATACTAACAGAATTGTTTCTGATTTTCCCAGTTATGAATCTGACAAGCAATCTTAGGATAAAAAGCCATTTCCTCATTCTTCGAATAAACACAAAGAAATTTATGTTCTGGAGCCGTTTTCCTTTCATTTTTGCACAGCCATTAATACATTTATTCTTTTATTCTTTTTTATTGGTTTGGTTTTGTTTTGTTTTGGTTTTTTTTGTTTTTGTTTTGTTATGTTTTTTTTTTCATAATTGCCAAGTCTTGCACAGTTCTGTGTGTGAATTTATGCAAACTTCAGAATGTGCTAATTTGCATATTTGCAAATTGGCAAGTGGTTGGCAAACATGTAAATGAGCTTATTTAGTAGTTTTCCTCTTTCCTTAAGATGTAGTTTAGGATCAGTACACCCTTCCCCAAGTTATGACAATAAGCAGAATGTAATGAAACCGGGCGGGTCTTGTAGTGGTTTGGCTTAGTGTAACCATGTGCCTTGAGTATGGGAAGAATGCTAAAAAACAGCACAGGCTGCTAATGCACTAAGATGATCTCCAGATGTGATAGGAAGGCATCAGGGGAGTACTTAGAACAGCTGCGGATGTATCAGCACTAAATGGGTGGGGATGTGATCATGTTTAGAGTGGTCAACACTAACCATGAGATGTCTGAGGGTGCAAGGCAATTCTGGCTGTGAGGGGAGCTAAAGAGCTGCTTTCATTGCAAGTGGGCAGCAGTTTGGGATATAGTTGATGAGCCCAGATGAGGGAAAGATGGTCTGACAGGGAAAGGGTATGGATCAGGAGGCATGGTGAAAAAAGTCACCTCTTGATTCTTCTGGTAGAGCCTAAGATTTTGCTCTAAGATGAGCAAGCAGGAAATGGAGTAGGAGTGGATATGTCTTAACACCCAGGCTCTCACTTGGCAAGTGTTGCTCCGAACTGAGTAGCTCCTTTGGCACCCATCTCTCAAGAGCTCCTGGCAGCAGCTCCTACAACCTGCAAATTGCAGGTCACAGTGAGGGTATGACATAGCTGCTACATGGCGGGGAGCCATGCCAGATGTTTAGTGTTAGGCAACTCCCTTAATTTTCCCTCTTACCAAGAGTAACTTACTGCTTTTACATGAAGGGTAGTGGCTTATGGAGAAAATGATAGTTTCCAGTTTTTCCACTGGTCGCAGCACAGAAAAGCTGGGTGCAAAATGTGTGCTGCTGAACTAAGTTACACCAGCATTTCCGAGGTTTAGGGCAACCTCTGATCTTCTTCCTTTATTTGGCTGAGGCAGAAGACATTTGAAGCCCTTGAACATTATCTGCTAAATCATACTTTATAAGTTCAGAAGTTCCCAATGACTGCTAATTCCAGCCAGCACCAGTTGTGTCACTTTATCTCAAAACCAGCACGTTTTTAGAAACCTGTATCACATCTGAAAGTGAGAGTGACAGAATCAGCAGAGAGTAGAAGTAAAAGGTAAAACAAACCAGGATCAAGAAACCAAACAGGAAAAAAAAAAGCCAGAGAAAGTGTACCATTTATCTTCAAATTATCTAGGGCAGCTTGCCCTAGAATTAGCTAAATTAGCTTCATTACCTTCTTTCATATGGAAATATTGTATGAACAATAATCTTTCTGTGGCACTCAGGTAGTTAAATCCACACAATTTGCTTTTTGAAGCTTGGATTTTGCTGACTTTACTTCAAGCAATCGAAAGTATCTAATTTGCATTCACATTTGCATTAGTGGTCCATATGTTAGCCCTGTTTAAAAGCTATATGCTGCATTCATTATAAAATACTTGGCTTCCTAGCTTTATCCTTTTACTTTGAAATTATTTTGATAATATTGCAACTCTTTTTTTTAGGCTATTTTCACATACAAGGGTTTTTGTGTCATTTGGTTTTTTTTTCAAACTCTTCCAAGGGAAGGGCTTTTAAAATCTGTTTACAGTGTTATATGGGAACTTGCAAATTGGCAAAATCTCTCTCTACCATCATTTAATACAACCATGTATTATTCCTCCTACCTAAAATTACATTAAAATATCAGGCGTTCCACTGATCTCTGCATAAGATTTCAGACCACACACGACATCATTAATGCCCTTCACAATTTATCATGCTACTCACAGGACTAAATCAGTCTTTCATAATGATAAAATTTAGCTACATTACATTATTGTTCTTAAGTTTCTTTTTCATTGTAGAGCTCAGAGTAAGGCATTTGCTTTTTAAGGAGTTCATAATCCAAATGAAATAAAAGTAAATTCACAGAACTAAAAAACCTGAATCATTATCAGATTAAATACCCTGCCTATGGTCACATAAAGACTGACAGACACAAGAATTAAATCAAGGTCTTCCAGGATGCCCTGCTCTGCCTAGGGTAGAAGACCATCTACCATATACTCTTACCTATCATCAGATCATTACTTTTCAGTACTTGCTATCATGCATACATTAATACCATCAACAAAGTTTTACTTCCAGAATAATGTTTTTATTCACTGGCTTAAACATTAAACATCTAATGCTCATAGTTTGAGAAATAAATCCTATTTCTTCACATAGAAAACATTGATAGATGATTTCCCCTTGGAGACTGATCCTCATACCCCAGAAAACTTGAAAGATAAACTCCTTTTTCTGCATGTTCACTGTGGCTTCTGACATTTCGAAAATCCTTTCCCCCTTCCTCCAGAGAGCCTTTGGAAGCTCTCTTGATGTCCTAGAAGGCGAAAAATAATGAGTTTTCTGCTATGAAATGAACTTCACAAAAGGGTATCTCTTGAGTATGAGACAACCTGAAGTAAACATCTCAAGAGAAAAACAAAACAAAACAACAACAACAACAGAAAAACTGCATTAAAAATCTAGCGATTATAAAAAAATTATATTCTTCATTGGTCATAAATCTTTACATGAAATCTGTTTAAGTAAGAGTTTATTGGATGGGTGAAAGAGAAGCAGAAGGTTGCTTAAACTAATTGTTTCTGAGATGGAGAGTTCAAAATTGTTAGGTTTCTCAAACTCTTCCTTGAGTCAGTCTCAACCTGACACCATATACAAATTTACATGGTGTCACGATCCGCTAATACTAGCGGGGGTCGTGATGGTTCGTTTACCTGATCTCAGAATGCAAAAGAAACACAAATGGGGAAAGTTTTTTGCTTCAATCAAAACAATGCACCTTTATTGAGTGCCAACAGCATGATTGTGGGATAGAAGAGAGGGAGAGATATGGGGAAAGGAGAAAAGGAGAGAGAGAAGGGGGGAGGGGTTAATAGCTACCAACGGCGAGCCGGGATCCTCGTGGTCCGTCTTCTTTCCGTGGGGAGATCTAGAGGTTCCGGGAGAAGATCTCGAAATGGGGTCTCTTCAGAGAGTCCTTTTATAGTCTTTTTGAAGGCGAGGGGCAATGGGCCAAGAAGGTGGGGGAACGAAACCCATTGTTTCGGGGTAACTTTCAAAGGGCAACTAGCCAAAAAGGTAGGGGAGTAAGACCCATTGTTTAGGGTACCGGTGCAGGGTCTGAGCACGGAACATTCCTTCTCGCTCCAGTGCAGCCCTTCCCGCCTGGGCAGCAAGGAACAGCACCAGAGCAACCTGTTCAGTGTGCACACCCGCAGATACTTGGCAGACCTCCCACCTTGGACTGGCTAGGGCTCCTGTGTCCTTTCCCCCTTTGGGGTTTTTTTACGGTCTTTCAGTCTTTGTCCTTGTCGATGATCGTGAAACAGATGAGGGATCCACGGACTGTCTCTTACACCTGGTGTTCCTGAGAATGAATTGTTGTAAATTTTTATATTTACAATTTCTACATTTACAATTACTTCCTGAGTGCAAGGTCTACATCTTTCATAACAACAGTTGCATAAGGGAGGAGCGTGAATAGAAGCCATTGAGTTATGATGGCACCCATCATGAATTCAGCAATTCAAGGATTAAGCTTCAAATCCCACCTGGTTATGAAGAAATTTAAGAAGAGACCTTGAGTATCCTATTACGAACATGGGAAGGGAAGTTTCAGGGAA